>CM061142.1:796800832-796830575 GCA_030789695.1 Scilla litardierei | reverse complement strand
CGGGGGCTCTTCCCGATGCATCCATAGGGTTAGGAAATCGATAGGGATTAGGAATCTAACGGTTACACGGGGTGTCTTATTTTCATCGGCGGGAAAAAGACCGCCTTTGACCGTTGGGCCAAGGGGGAATAAACTTGGCGGTTGACTCCCTAGCCATAGCTCACGCCCTTAGCGTAGACGCTGAATCCTAGTGCGCGGGAGCGGCAGGATGAGACGTTGGGAGTTATCGTTGCGAGCTTAGTGCTCCCGGAATCGATCAGTGTTAATGGACACGGGAGTGCCCACTGATCGAATCCGAGAAGTCCGGTGTATCATCCTGGGCACCGACCGGAATATCGGGCCCATGGGATGCCGGTACCACTTTCAGAGGCAACGTCTCACCATTAGACCCTAATTCCGATCGCCATCCTACCCGTAGGCCGCATCGGCGAGAGTCTCTCGTTGGAGTGGAAACCAAAGTCCATGGTTTATTTTCTTATTGTTCATACCTTGCATTCCTTTCCGTGACAACCCATCAACCGATTCGGGCTAGCTCGCCCACGGGGTGATTTTGGTCCTCCTTGACACAAGCACATCCTAGCCTCCCTGTGTTCGACCCCCAATCCACACTACAACACCGTGTGCTTGCAGTTACAAATATCTAAACCCCCACGCGGGTCCCCCGGCCATTTGCGGCTAGCAAACCGGGGGCACACGTCAAGTTTATGGCGCCGTTGCCGGGGAGGCAACGTGCTTGTTATTTTAGGATCTCTTGAACCCTAGTGTCTAGCTCTTATCCCTACCTCGCGATAATTTTCGCATTCCCCTTTTTCCTTTTTATTTTCTTCTTTTTTTATTTCTTATCTTATCTGTTTCTTTCCCACTTGTCGCTTCACGGGTGTTTGTTGTTTTTCATGCGCAGGAGTTCAAGAAGTCTCGACGACTTGATCCCCGTTGATCCAGAGATTAACGCCACCCTTAGGCGCTTGGCCGCTGAGAAGCGAAGAAGAGAGGATCCCGAATCCATGGAGGAGAACACCCCGCCTCGCAAGTCCCTGCTGGAGTACTCGATGCCATCTATCGAGTCCACTTCCGCCATCCGTTCTCCAGCTATTACGGCCCAAAGCTTTGAGCTAAAGCCGTCTTTGGTGACATGGATCCAGCAGGATCAGTTTTCGGGTGCACCCATGGAGAGCCCGATCGAGCATCTAAACTCCTTCTTGGAGAAATGTGACACCTTCCGGATTAATGGTGTCACGACTGAGGCGATCCGTTTGAAGCTGTTCCACTTCTCGTTGCGAGACAAAGCCAAGCAATGGCTTAGGGGGAAGGACCCCAACACTTTCAATACCTGGGAGAAGCTCTCCAACGCTTTTCTGACGAAGTTCTTTCCTCCGGGGAAGACCATGAAGTTGAGGAGTGAGATCTCATCCTTCTCCCAGGCCAGCCACGAGTCCTTGCATGAAGCTTGGACGAGATACAAGGAGATGCAGAGAAGATGCCCTCACCATGAGCTTCCGAAGTGGCAGATTATTAATCTGTTCTACAATGGGCTGAGGGATGACCTAAAATCTTCTATGGATGCCGCGGCTGGGGGTTCCTTCATGTCAAGGAGCGAGGAAGATGCCGGACATATTCTGGAAAATATAGCATCCAACAATGAGCGGTGGTGTGACGAGAGAGCCACACCCAGGTCTGGGGGTATACACAGAGTCGAGGACGTCGACAAACTTTCAAGCAAGTTCGACTTGCTTTCGACCCAGATCTCCGCACTAATGGTAGGAGCCGGTGGGGCCGGTGCACAACAGATTGCAGCGGTAGAATCCGAAGTCTTTGGGGAATTCGACGGTGGTGACGTCTCACCCCGTTGGATCAGGCGAGCACACTATTTTACAACCCCACTGGGAATGCGCCATATCCGCCAAGAACCAATTCCAACCCGGCCTACTCTCCAAACAACCAGAACCACCCTAACTTTGGTTACCGGACACCATTCCAGCCCTCGCCGCCTCAGCAGCCGCAACAACAAACATATCAGCCGACTAGGCCGTAGCAGAGTCAGATTCAGCAGCAACAATATCAGCAGTAGCCTCAGCAACAATTTTACGCCCCCAGGAATCAGCAGCCAATTCAGCAGCAGCAGCAGTATGGCCAACAGAGGGCCGTCTCTCCGGTTGAGTCTCTCTTGACTCAATATATAACCAACCAGGAGAAGATCAATCAAAAGCTAGAAATGGGTCAGCGGGCCCTCACGGACCAAGTAACCCAGCTGGGGTTACAAGTGGCGAACCTTTCAAGGTCACAAAACCAATTGCCGTCACAACCTGAGGTGAACTCGAGGGGAGCAACCCAAACGTCGGCACTCGTGCACGAGCACGCAAATGTGTCCGCTATCGTTCTGAGAAGCGGGACACAAATCCCTACTAGAGTGCCCCCTAACAGACCGGAAGCACCGTTGGTCGTCGAGCGACCGATCGAAAAATCAAACGACACCGGTGCTTCGTCATCAAATCCTACGACTCCGGAGGGAGTCTATGAAGAAGAGAAGAAGAAGAATGAGGAAGGGAGCCCAAAAGTGTTCAAACCCGTTGTGCCTTTTCCACAACGGTTAGCTAAGGCCAAAATCGACGAGAAATATGGCAAGTTCTTCGCCATGGTCAAGGATCTGAGCTTGCAAATCCCCTTCCTGGAAGCAATCGAAACAATCCCCTCCTATGCGAAATTCCTGAAGGATTTGGTGACGAGAGGGTCTAGAAAGGAGAAAGTAGTGTTGACGGCGGAGTGTAGCGCTCTCATCCAGAGGGCAAATCCGCCGAAACTTAAAGACCCGGGGAGCTTCTTAATCCCTTGCACGATCGGGGCAGTAAAGATTCATCGTGCACTCGTCGATCTCGGAGCGAGTGTCAGTTTGATGCCCTTATCAATGTATAAAAGGATAGGAATGGGTGATTTGGAGCCCACCGGTATGACCCTACAACTTGCTGACCGGTCGGTCAAATATCCGGTGGGGATTGTGGATTACCTCCCCGTCAATGTAAAAGGGGTGCATGTGCCAGTGGACTTCTTTATCATGGACATGCCTGAAGACGCACACACTCCCATCATCCTGGGACGGCCTTTCATGGCCACTGCTGGCGTTTTGATTGATGTGAAGAATGGAAAACTTTCGCTAAACGTCAGCGGGGAAAAGGTTGAATTTGATCTGGGGTTGTCCATGAAGTATCCCGATCCCCCAGATGACCCTCGGTGTAATTTGCTGGAGGTGGAAGAAGATAAAGCTGCTGAGGAGAGCTCCTGGGAGATTCTCTTAAGAAATCCCCCCGATAACTTGGGGGATTCAGAAGACCAAGACGGCCCTAAGAACAATGATGCTGCTGGGAAAGCGAATGCAGCAAGAACGACCCCTCCCGGGTTCCCCAAGGCTCATCCTGTGAGGAGAACGGGGAAAGAACCCATGGACCTCACCAAAGAAGAGGTCCGGGACCTTAAGAAGATGGCGGTGAATGCCAATACGAAAGAGAAGCCCTCGGATCCCAAAAGCAAGGAGAGGGTAGTCGAGCAAATCTTTCTCCAGCCGCTGACTACTCCAAAGGCCGTAAGCTCCGTTGAAGAAGATATGCCGAACTTCAGGCATCACCCGTATCAACCACTGTGAACATCACTTGCGGGCGTCGAGCCAACGACGTTAAACAAGTGCGCTTCATGGGAGGCAACCCATGCTCTAAACTTTTGCCTCACTTTTTAGTGTTATTTTTGACTTTACTTTATCTATTTTTATAAATAAAATCAGCCGCAAGAACATCCGTTCAGGGACTTAGACAATCTGTTGGTTTTTGCAGGAAACAAAGCACCAACCGATCGGTTGATAACTCAACCGATCGGTTGGGATGTATCAGATACAAGCCGCAACTGTCCCCAAATGAACCGATCGATTGAAGAATGGAGAGACCGTGTGACAGACCGGGTGATCTGGAGAGGATTCTCGGGAAATTTTTGGGAGACATCAACCGATCGGTTGAGTTAGAGCGCGATCGGTTGAGGCGACCGGGTGAGCAACCCTCAATTCTCGGGAAAATGAGTGGAGCGGCCAACCGATCGGTTGATAAGTCAACCGACCAGTTCGCCTGTAGCACTTCTTCGGCAAGAATTTTCGACCTAACAGTCAACCGATCGGGTGACAAGTCACCCGATCGGTTCGACTTAAAACCCGATAAATACCCCCGACCACCCGTTCACATTCACCCTCGCCCGATCGCTCGAACCGCCGTCGTTTCGCCTGCCTCTCCTCCCCAACGGCCCGATTCACTCCCCCACATCCTCCACTCCTCCAATACTCCCTTTCCCCACCTCCTCCATCAATCTCTCCATCATTTACACTCCTTCTCTCCTTTCATTTCGAGTTTCTGACCTAATTCCCCCCCCAAACAACGCCCATTTCGAAAATTCTTGCTGAAAGAGGTCGTCACGGCTCCACGCTACTCTCATTGCACAGCGTGGCGACATCTACGAGCAAGCTTCGCCATTTCGCTTGGGTACACTCGCTCCTACGCTCATATTTCTATTTTTCCCCTATAAATTGTGCTTGCTCATTTTGCTTGTGTTAGTGTGCATTCATTTCCTTTGCACTCATTCATACACGCACACTCACGCATGTCTAAGGATAAAGACAAGGGGAAGGGGATTTTGCGGGAGGAGGAACCGTCTCGAAAGAGACGAAAACAAACACGTCCCCCTCCCCACACACGGGCACTGACACTTGGCCCTCCCGTGCCTGTTATCCCCCCTGTGGACCCAATGTTGGGCCCGCATGGGTATATTTTTAGGAACCAGGAACACAAGGATTTTTATCATAGGCTCGATGCTCGGGGGCATCTATCGACTAAGTTCCCGCACACACAGACACTAATCGATCTCGGTGTCTTCACCGAGGTCGAATCTCTTTTCGCTAACTTAGGTTGGTTGGCCTTTCTTAATGCCTCTGCCTTATCCTACCCGTCACTCACCCTTGAATTTCTCTCTACACTTGTTTGGGAGTCCGGGTCGATCATAAAATTCCGGGTGCGTAACAAGAGTGTCACCACCAATCTGAATACCATTAACGATATATTTGGTTTCCCCAATCTTGGGGATGATTCCATCTGACACTACGGGTACACGCCTGAGTTTAACGTTGATCAATTCTGGTTCTGCCTCACACTGCTCGATGGCTATCCCCGAGGTAGGGCCAAGGCCTCCTCCATCATCCAACCCGTATTTCGTTTGGCCCATAGGATCATATCATCTGCATTTTTTCCCAGGGACGAGTCCGGCACCGTGACTATCCCTGACCTTTTTATCCTCTGGGCCATGACTTTCCTTTTTGTTCGGGACGATGATGGGATTAGCTTTAGGGCCCCTACCGTCCCCATCCATGGCGGCGATTGGCTTGTTTACAAGCTTCTCGAGATCAGCCGGGCCGGTAAAGGGAAATTTTTTTGTGGGGGCATCATTACTATCATTTGTTCTTACCCCCGATTTAATATTCCCATCCCCTATAATCTTCCCGCTGCCGCAGGACCCTCACAGCTAGATATTGATGTCCTGCGGCACATTCACATGATTAAACCCCACTCCGATGGCCGCTTCATCTTCAACTATGGCCACCCCCAGCCCCTTACACCATTCTCCCCAACCCCGCTCGCATGACCATAGCTCTTGTGGGAGATTGGACCTTCCCACCTGACCCGAACTTCCTTGCGGGGTTGCACCTTCCTTTCCTTCCCGCGGGCGCACGCAGATCACCGTCCCCTGCCGCCCACTTAGGCGAGCAGGATATCCCTGCGTCTCGGGGAGATTTGGGGGCTGGCCCGAGTCGTCCTGTCTCTGTTCTGGGCCCCATCACGTCTGAGCACCTCTTAGCGGCCATTTCTGGCCTCGTCTCCTGTGCCGGCATGACCACCGCCGCCGGCACCACTTCCACCTTACCCGTCGGCACCACTTCTGCCTCACGTTAGTCCACATCCTTTGGTCACCACCAGGTCTCTGCCCGTCTTGGTCTTGAAATGGAGGTCGCTGCCCTCCGTGAGCTCTCCATGTCCTCTGCCTCCTCGGACCCATCACCGTCCTCTTTTCTCACTCAACCACGTTTCCTCGCACTTGAGAGGAACGTGGCCGCCATTCTTCGCCTTCTCACTCACATCCACGGTCCACCTCCACCTTCACCACCTAGAAGATCTTCTCCTCCACCCGCCCACACATCCCCACATCCATCACCTCCCTCACCACATTCTTCTCCTCACTCATCTATTCCAATCCCGGTATCCACTTCCCCCTCCCGACCACTTCCATCGCACCCACGCTACCTCCTCCCTCCTCCTCCATCACTGCATACGTGCGTCGGAGGAAATTGCCGGTGCGCTCCAGATCTCTCCTACCACCACCCACTACCGTCACCACCACATCTTCTTCCCCCATTTCTATTCCTCTCACCACCGCCTTGATCGCCGTCCTACCACCACCACCCACCTCCACCGACACTCCTTCCATCATTCACACCACCGCTGCCCCTATTCCTTCACCTCGTTCCCCACTTCTCCGCACACCCCCAGCCTCCCCCGACCACCCAGCCACACCCTCTTCCGAGGAGGACGAGGACTCACCTTCTCCTGCTTTCTGATTTCACCTTGTTTGTTTTTGACTCTCCCTTGCATATTTCTGCATTTCACGATCACATTTTATTCGCTAGCACTGTCATGTCTAGCTTGGGGGACGTCTATTTTGGTGTGTTGTCGTGTTTTGTTGTTTTTCTCATTTTTGTGTGTGTGTGTGTGTGCTTGTTTTTCCCCTTTTGAGTGGCGTGTCGTGTGGTTTTATTTCTATTTTCGCGTCGTTTGATTTTGATTTTGATCTTTCTTTATTTTCAGTTTCATCTCTGTGTTTTCCTCGTTTTCATTTCTTTTTGTGTCGGTGCGTATTCCCCCCATCTTCATTGCCCTCCCGTACTCACTCATATTGCATTGAGGGCAATGCAAGCTTCAGCTTGGGGGAGTCGCACTGTGTGTGCCATTTGAGTCTTCCTTTTTCGTTTTTGTGTCGTTTTCATCGTGTTTTTTATTTTTTTCTTTTTTCTCTTCTCTTCTTTTTATCTCTTTCTCCTAGAGATGAACCCTATGATGAATCGCCACAAAATCACACACACCTAGCATGGCATCGATAATCACATTCACTAACCCTAGGATTTCGAGTCCTCTTGCATTTCACGCATCGTGGGTCCACTTAGCTTTTTGTGAGTCGTGCATCGTGCCTAGCTATTTGGTGTGCTTCTACTTTGTGATTTTACTTTATATACCTGCCCAGGAATGACCCCTAGATTATCATGCTTCGATTTGAATATGCGGTATTTATTTTCCATGTCTGCTTCTGCATGCTATATATATATATATATCGTGTACTTCATTTCGCATGTGTCGGGATTCCACAATTAAGGACTAGGATAACCCATTTAGCATATGCTCTATTTAGCGAGAATAGTTTCCTTTGCCCAAGTGTTTAGATTTCGACTTCTTTTTTGTTTTACTTGGTGCAAATCCCCTCGTCGTGTACCGTTCTCCCACTTGGAAGAGTACACATGTGTATAGCCAAAAACCCAAAAATCCAAAAAAAGAGAAAAGAAAAGAAAATCCCAAAAAGAAAAGAAAAGAAAAATTATGTATAGCCAAAAAGCCAAAAAAAATACGAATACCCAAAACCCAAAAAAAAAATTTCAAGTGTGAATATTTTTCCTATCTACCGAGAATAAAGGGAAGGCGAGAATTTGCACCGAGTGTTCTACTCCACATCATCTCAACCCCCATCGTTTTCGAAAACACTTGGCTTAGGAACTTTTTAGCTATTATCTAGGCTTTAGTGTGGTAATTTCCATAACCATAGTTGTGGAGTCCCCGATGCATGATACGCTTCTATTCTTATACTCTTCTCATGCATGCTTGAACTAATATTCACCGTAATTTCAAATTTGAATCGGTATTTGGGTCGTTTCCTGGGTCTGTGTATATCGAGCTTTATTTCACATCGTTGATAGCGACACCGACTGCTAGCGCACGACCACACTCACTCGCGCCTCACCGCGTGGGCCCACGACACTTATTTGGACTCGTTTTCCTAGGTTTAGTGATGTGATTTGACGTTTGCTTCCTTGGTGTGTCGTTTTTGATTTTGTTGGCTCTGACGGACGATCTATGATATAGAGTTTTCTTTTTCTCTCTTTCTCTCTATTTTTCCCCTCAGAGCTCCTACTCTCACTCGTCTTCCTCGAGGACGAGGAAGAGTTCAGCTTGGGGGATTTTGACGTGCGTTTATATTTCATATATTCACGCACGTTTTCTTTTGTGTTTCTCCGTATTTTCCGCCGTCTTTTATTCGTTTTCTCGTATTTTCTCGTTTTCTTTCACTTTTCTTTGTTTCTCCATGTTTGTAGGAGATTGCCCGCGTAGGGGACGTTTAACGACGATATCTCAAGTCCCCGAAGCAACAGGAGGAGTCACGCGTGATCCAGGGGGTCAAACGACGAAGATTACATCTTTCAGCCCCTCACCCGGTCTGTTGGTCATCTCCAACCGATCGGGTGATGCACGCGTGCACTACCCGGTCTCAGCCGGAGCTCAAGTGGAAGTCACCCGACCGGTTCACAGGCCGGTTCAGCGATGGCCGATTCTCTGTCTTTTCGAGCCAAATTCCAACCGATCGGGTGACTCTCACCCGATCGGTTCATCTGTAGCTGATGCTGAGGAGCCGAAGACACGGGCACCCAACCGATCCCTTCACCCAATGGCGCCAAGATCCAATCAGTCACTCCAAGAACTCAACCGACCGGTTCATATGACCGGGTGAATGTTCGCCGTTTTCTGTTTATTATCTGTAACGGATCACCCGATCGGTTGACTTGTCAACCGATCGGGTGATACGAGATCCTATAAATAGGACCCCTAGGGTTCCAGAAACGGGGAGCTGTTAGTTTTTACTGTTTTCTCCTATTGTGACCACTGTAATTACTTTTCTATTGTAAGTTTTTGGATCATTCTTAAACTTTAGTATTGTCTTAATTACTCTATTACTTCCGCATTCCAATCGTCTGATTATGATTTTAACGGTTCATTTCCGTTTAGATCGCTTTTTGATGAATATTTGTGAGTAGTTCCCAAATCTGGGATTTTGGCGGAAACCCCTTCGGGGGCTCTTCCCGATGCATCCATAGGGTTAGGAAATCGATAAGGATTAGGAATCTAACGGTTACGCGGGGTGTTTTATTTTCATCGGCGGGAAAAAGACGGCCTTTGACCGTTGGGCCAAGGGGGAATAAACTTGGCGGTTGACTCCCTAGCCATAGCTCACGCCCTTAGCGTAGACGCCGAATCCTAGCGCGCGGGAGCGGCAGGATGAGACGTTGGGAGTTATCGTTGCGAGCTTAGTGCTCCCGGAATCGATCAGTGTTAATGGATACAGGAGTGCCCACTGATCGAATCCGGGAAGTCCGGTGTATCATCCTGGGCACCGACCGGAATATCGGGCTCATGGGATGCCGGTCCCACTTTTAGAGGCAACGTCTCACCATTAGACCCTAATTCTGATCACCATCCTACCCGTAGGCCGCATCGGCGAGAGTCGCTCGTTGGAGTGGAAACCAAAGTCCCGGGTTTATTTTCTTATTGTTCATACCTTGCATTCCTTTCCGTGACAACCCATCAACCGATTCGGGCTAGCTTGCCCACGGGGTGATTTTGGTCCTCCTTGACACAAGCACATCCTAGCCTCCCTGTGTTCGACCCCCAAGTCACACTACAACACCGTGCGCTTGCGGTTACAAATATCTAAACCCCCACGCGGTTCCCCCGGACATTTGCGGCTAGCAAACCGGGGGCACACGTCACAGTCATAGTGACGTTTTGGAGAAGAATGTTTGATCCTCTAACGACTCGACCGAGCAGGGCCTACTCGACCCGAGTAGATAGAGCGAAAATTTGGAAGGGGAGTCCCAACCTACTGACGACTCGATCGAGTAGGCGGGCTACTCGACTGAGTAGACCGGATCCCTTTTCTAGCAAGCAGCAGCTAAGGTGTCCGATCGATCGAGCAGGTGCCTACTTGACCGAGCAGCCGCCTCGGTCGGCGACTTGTGGGCCCCAAACTTCTAGACTTTCAGATTTTCTTGTGGGGTTCATCCTCTATGTATTTAAGATGATTTTCCTGACGTTTGAAGGAGCTTTTTAATTAATTTTAGAATGGAGAGATTTAATCTGTTGTTTTTAGATCTAGGGTTTCTATTGAGCCGTCGTTGCAAAAGATTGAATTTTTATTGTCTCTTGTGCCTTGGAATCTATTGGAGTTCGTTTATTTTCCATTGGGTATTTTTCTCTCCTGGTTTCGGTACATATGATTCTCATTTCTTGCTTGTTTTAATTGCTACGATGTTTTCCATGGTAAAAATTGAATCTTTATTTGTTCTAATTGCCTTGTGTGAGTAATCTTCTCTAGGGCTGATGGGTTAGCCCTAAGACTCTAGGAAAAAGATGTAGATCTGGATTTTTAGGTTGTGTTGGGAATAAAGGGGAAGTATTTTTGGTCGATCCAGCCAAATCTCTAGGAGAACTCGTACTGAGATCATGCCCAGGTTGGTGGAATTGATTAACTTAAAGAGTATTCTTGGGATTTAATTAGGGAGTTAGTGGATCCAACGAATGCTTGTGACCATGCCCGGCTCGTGCCTTGAGGGGATCCACAGACGAACTATATCACTACATTGACGGCTACCGCCATTGCATCAGTAAGAGCCACCGAAGTACCTTGAAGCTCTAACCCACGAGAGTGGAATAAGTTGAGAGACCATCCCCATAAACCCAATGCAATGTAGGAATCCTAGTCTAACATCGACATCCGATGGTCCTAGCAGTGATACCTAAGGCCCTAGCTTCTTTATATTGAACCAACAACAACATCAAACGAACAATCCTCCAATCGACTGCTATCTCATTCTGAGATCTAGAAATAATCTGAGACCTCAATACACTGTCCATGGCCCTGTAGGATTTGACAACCTTTTATACTATAATTTGACACCATCCACTTGCGGATAGAACCCAGAGTTGATACCTAGGAACCATACCGTGCCTGGCGACTGTGACACCGCCAGGTGGATTTTAGGTTTAAGTTCTAGGTGTGTCACTCACCACGTTTGATACCGAGCAGTTTTGGCATTGCAATACCGATCTAAGAGGATATCACCCTAGTAGTGTGAAATCGTCATGTATAGTCCACCCTTCCCTCCGTTACGTTCAGCGCCATCTTGCCACCACACTCTTCTCCAAGCCAGAGGTCGGGACACTCTTCCTACTTGAGCTTTCCCATCTTATGTGGATGACTCGACTTCTGCGCTACCACCCCGACGGTACCCTCAACCCCTTCCTACTCTCTGACGCAGCATACTGGCTGTGTCACTGCCTCCTGCAGACTGCCCACACCACCACCGATATCTGCGGCGGCGGATTTTTCACGATTTTTGCATAGATGCTTGGCCTTGCACTTTCTGCAGGTCTGGCGACACCCAATGGGCCTACACGCCTGACCTTGGATGTGCTTACCCTCTTGTCCATCATCAGGTCGCACAGTGAGCGTCATTGGATCTACCTACTAGGCCCCCACCGAGAGCAGCACCTATACCTACCCCGCCCCGATCTCACCCGTGTAGAGCCAGTCATGCTTGACTGGCTCATTCCTAGCATTTATCTGTTCGCCCCATCCACATCCTCGAGCCCCATGTGGGTGCTCAGTTCTGATGAGGAGGAGCCCGACATTGCTGCCATCCTGGCAGCATAGCCTGCCCAGCCACCTCACACTTCTATCTCTACTTCTGCCAGTGTGAGCACCACCTCCACTACCACCACAATCGTAGAGACCTCGGGGACTGTCTACACTGTTTATCCCAAGGTCACTACCATCGTCTCTGTCGTGCCCGTAACTGAGGGCACGATCATCTCTCCTGCTCCTAATTTTACTTCTTCTACCTCTTCGGAACCAGCCAGTTTTGTAGCTTCCGAGTCCACTGCTTCACATATTTCAGAGCCTATTTCTACCAGCACACTTCCTGCATTAGTGGACCTCCTCCCTACCCTGCCTACCTCTTTAGGGTCAATAGTCCCACTTTTTGGCACCACTTCTGCACCTGCATAAGAGGTATTCTCTGAGTGCGTCGTGGTATCTGTCACCACTTCTGTTGCCACGATGTCTCATGTTTCTGATGCCGCTGTTGCTCCTACTTCTAGGCCAGATCTCAAATCCATTACACTCACTTATGTTTCCACCGAGATCCCCTCTAGACCACACTCCCCGACTTTCAGTTTAGACCCCGTGGATCACTTTCCCGTGGGCACCCTACGAAGGTGGTTTCTAGCAGCTCATGCCCACCTCTTAGCTCCCGCACCACTGACACACGTCTCACTGCGGTGGAGACAGAGGTCGTCACCCTGAGACGTGCCTTTGACACCCTCGCAACTCCCTCTCCTCTTTTCAGCAGTCAGTAGAGCGGGACCTCTCAGCCATTCTCGATATCCTTAGGCATCAGAGAGCACCTCATGTTATACTAGCACAAGCCCTTCCTCCTAGGCCAGACTCCATTTCTCCTGTCGCAGCCACACCGCTCACCGCGTCCCACTCTAAGGCTTCTGCAGGGCCTGTCACTTCTACCGTTGAACCAGTTGCAACTACCGGTGTACACTTCTGTCGTCAACACACCCATCCTCACACTCATCGACACATCAGTAGTTCCACCTTCTTCTAAGCCTATTTCACATCCTGTTGACTTGCCAGCTGGCAGACTTGTCGAGCCTCCACCCGTTATGCCTAAAGTTCCACTTTCTGGTCCCCAGCAGCGGGACCCATCACCACCTCCAGAGGGTGGTTCCACTGCTTAACGATATTACTATTTTTGCTCATGTGCCCCCCTTATATTTCATGCCCATTTGTCTGTTTAGGGCCCTATTTTCACATAGCTTGTGGGGATGACCCATTTTGCATACCACCTATGTATATTCCATCATTCTGCATTTGTATATATTCCACTTGCACCATATCATCATCAACATCATATGCCAGCTTGCCCATATTTTTGTATCTCTTGCATTAGGTCATGCATACGCATCTGCATTTCTTCTTTTATTTGCATAGTTTCTCTTTTATTTTATTATTTTCCTTTTATTTATCACACGCCCCCCTAGCCTCATTTTTTCACCTTACTAGTGTGTTCTCATCAGTGAGGACATTGCTATGTTTAGCTTGGAGGATGAGCACTATCACTTTTATTTTTCATTTTTTTATTTTCTTTCATTTTGCGCCTTTTTATTTCCATTTTCCACCCCCTTTTCCACCATTTTCGTTTTCTTATTTAGCATCATATTTTCCATATTTTGCCATGCTTGCATGCCAGCTTTTATTTTTATTTTTTCTCCGCCTTTCTTTTCTCCTTTTGCTAGATATATTCCATATGATTTTGCCTCTTATAGCCCTTAGTAGCTATCACAATGCTTGTTACTTTTGCCACACTATTTATGGTATTTCAGTATCTTCCTATATATAAGCTTGCATATATCTTATTTTACTGATTCCTCTATATGAATGCTTGAAATGAATTGAAACTGAACGTATGCAATAGTATTTAGTATGCTCGTATTGGAAATGCACCAAGCTTCACGCATCATTAGAATATCTGAAGCATCTGCCTTGTATCTTATTCACTTCTTATTGCATGCCTGCTATTATTGTGTGCCGTACCGCATGACTTCATTATTTGTTGAAATGAATGAAAATATCTATCCTTGCTTATGAGTTTAGTTGGAGTATTATCTTATTGAACAATTGTGCACACCTTATGAGTGAACCGAGTGATTATATCATTTCTTTCTCCACAAATCTTATTATTCTCTATATGTCACTTGGGTTCACCCCCTTTGCAGCTACTTATACCGCATCTATTACCAAAAATCCCAAAAGAATAAGATAGCTTCAAAAAGCCCCAAAAAGCCAAAAAAGGAGCCAAAAATATAAGTATATCCTATTGCTCCTAAAAAAAGAAGAAAAAAGAGTTCAAAAGAAAAGGAAACAAATAGTCCAAAAACAAAAAAGAAAAGAAAATTATTTCTCTAATTTCATTATTTGGAGCTACGCAAAAATACTTGGGAAAAAGCCACAAAAATTCCTTTATTATTCTTTAGATGTGATGCCTCAGGCTAAGCTTGGGGGGGGGGGGGGGGGGTGAATTCATTTGATTATACGAGTGAGTATGCCATTAGAGTGGAGTTGTGCGCATTTGGGGATATTTGATCATGCTTAGACTTTGCGAAATATATTAGCTATGGAGATTTTTCATGATTTGAGATGAATATATGAACGCCATGATCCTTATTCTATATTCTCTATTGCATGCTTGGTATGACTCTTATATTCTTCATTTATTTCTATTGATTAAAAAGTGCGTCGCTAACATTGGTATATTGAACTCTATGAATTGCATGATGTGGATATGAATTGATAGCATGATTTTTGAGGATCCCTTCATTGGTTCTTAAATGCTTGCAAGTAATATGTTTAGTTAAGATATGAAATTCTTATCAGCATGTGACCCATCTTCGAAGTATCATGATATGTAGCTATGGCTTTAGATCTGATCGAATACTCTAGCACTCCCATCCATCTTCCAGTCTTTTCTATTCTTTATTTTCATCGCCCGGTGAGCCTCGTATTCGTCTTCCTAGAGGACGAGTAAGAGGTAAGCTTGGGAGATTTTGATGTGTCCATATTTTGATGCCTCGTATTCGTCTTCCTCCAAACTCCATATTTTCATTTATTATCACGCTTCTAATTCCATATTTGAGTTTTGTATAGCTTTATGGATTTTCGGGAGTTTTGGAGCGAATTGGAGCAATTTTAGGACATGGACACATCCGGCACATCCGAGACATCATTGGCAAGGCCCCATGAGAGTTTGCCAATGCAAGGAGGAGGATTGGAGGCGAGGAGGAGAAGAGAGCATGAGATGGCCAAATTCAGCATCAGTTTCCCAGGTGACTCGACCGAGTAGCATCAGCTACTCGGCCGAGCTGACACACAGAAATCACACAGAAAAGGCCTCAACCTACTCGACCGAGCAGAGAGCCAACTCGACCCGAGTTGCATCAAACAGAGTCATGATTTTGTGCTTTTCTCCAAGGCACTGTTATTCGACCGAGCAGCAAAGAAACTCGACCGAGCAGTTCACCTACTCGACCCGAGTCGTCATCCAACAGAGCAACGTTTTGGAGGCAAGTTCTGACCTACTGTAGCTCGACCAAGTAGAGTGGCTACTCAAACGAGTAGCCTGTATCAGGCAGAAGCCAAACAGCAGCAAGCGGATCCCGAAGTTGACTCACTGAACAGGTGCCACTACTCGGTCGAGTAGCGCGAGGCGCCCAGCAAGTTGCCGGCCCAGGTGCCCAGATTTTCTGATATTCTTTATGGGGGCCCCTATCCCTTGTATATAAGCATGTTTTAACCCTATTTTACAGACATGGAGATTTTTAGCCTATCTTTAGTTTTAATTAGTGTTTTGAGATATAGTTTTAGTTTTGTGCCGTCGTTATTTTGTGACGACCAAAGATCAGATTTTTATTGTTCTATTGCACAAGGAATCTTATTATTCTTAATTGTATTTGCCTTGCTATTGCTCTACAATGCTTCGGTACATTATTCTAAACTTTCTATGCTTTTGATTGCCGATATAAATTCCCTTGTTATTCTTGCATATTTTATTGCTATTTCTATGATCTATGAGTAGTTCCATCTAGGGCTAATGTATTAGCCTATGTATCTTAGGATATAGATGTAAAGTTAGGATTTTTAGGTTGCGTTGGTATAAAAGGGACGTGTTTTGGTTGAACCGGCCAAGTTTGTAGGAGATCTCGTATTAAGATCGTGCCCACGGTCGGTGGAATCGATTGGCTTACGGAGTATCCTATAATCTTAATTAGGGAGTTAGTTGATTCAATTAGGGCTCGTGACCATCTCCAGCTCGTGTCTTCAGGGGATCCACTGACGAACTATATTACTAATTAACTGCTACCGTCATTGCGTCAATAAGAGCTACCTAAATATATTGAAACTCTAACCCACGAGAGTGGCATGAGTTGAGATCATTCTGACCACAAGAGTGGCATGAATATTGTTGATTCTTAATGCACGGATCATGTGTGCCTGTCGCGAGAGCGGGGTTAATGCGATACGTTAGATTCATGGTGCTTAGAGCCATGAATTTCACATCTTAGATGCGATAATCCCTAATAAAGCCAATTCAACGTAAGAGTCTTAACCTATCATCGACATCCGACGATCCTAGTGGTAAGTCCTAAAGCCCTAGTCTTTTCTTTATTTTATTCTTTTCTTTGTGTAGAGTCAGTTTGCGATATCGAGTGACACGAACTTTGCATCCATCACCATTACGACACTCCACAATCTGCATCCACCAATAAACTCGCAAGTCTAACCCAACCTAGGAGTAGATAGGTAGTATAGCACCGCTTTCTTGTGTTCAATACCCGCTTACCACTATATCGTGCGCTTGCGGTAAAATGACATCGTTTTGATGTTAATTCCAGGACGATCAATATCCTTACGTGGTAATGTATTGAGCTCATCTCCTCGTTTTATAGGGAGATCGGTCCGTAAGGTGGTGGCCAGTGTTACTTAAAGGTCACCTAGCCCAGCTTGTGAGGGAGTGAGAAGTTGTCCTCGATTGTATAGCTGGCATGGCATGTAAGGGGATGTCCCCGGTTCGTATAGCTAAGCATCTCAAACGGGTGCATGTAGGCTGTCCTCGATCGTAAAGATGGCTTGGCCCGCAGGGGGTAGGCCACCGTTCGTATCGCCGAGCAGCCCGTGAAGGTGCTCGTAGGCCATCCTTGATCGTATAGATGGCTTGGCCCACGGGATGGTTTTCCCTGTTAGTACTGCTGAGCAGCCCAGTAAGTGTGCTCGTAGTCTTCCTCGATTGTATAGCTTGGCTCAGCCTGTAGGGGGTGGCCCTCGTTCGTATAGCCGAGCAGCCCGCGAGGGTGCTCGTAGGTCGTCCTCGATCGTATAGCTGGCTCGGGTCGCAGTGGGGATGGCCTCTGTTTATATAGCTGAGCAGCCTAGGAGGGTGCTCTTAGGTCGTCATCGACCATATAGCTGGCTCGACCCATGGGGGTTGGCCCCCGTTTGTATAGTCAAACAGCCTGTGAGAGTGCTCGTATGTCGTCCTCAATCGTATAGCTGGCTCAGCCCACAGAGGGTTAGCACACGTTCATATGGCCAAGCATCCCGCGAGGTAGCCTGCGAGGGTAGACCGTAGGTCATCCTTGATTATGTAACGACCGCTTTCCGATCGTACTTTGTTCGTGCACGTGCTTTTGACCGTGCACGTATTTATTTTAGACTTTGGTTGTTTATGAACACTTTGGTGTGATATGTCATTGTGATCGTCTCTGAGAGGACTAAATTGTGGCACTAATTTGAAACGACATTTCTCGGGTCGTTCTCCCACGATTTGATCTTATTCGAAGAGACGTTGTGATTTTCACTTTTGACGTGAGACGTTTCTATTTTTAGTTTCGTCGCTCAACATCAAAATGAGATCCGTCTTTTTATTTACCTTTCTCTCGTCGCCCCGATCACCCCAATATTTATTTTACAATTTTTGGAGTTTATTTGACCTACCTTACATTTTAGCAAAGCTTATAATATTTTTAATCACTAAGTTTTCAAGTATTTTCTAGCCAAATATAATTTCTGTTAGTTTATAATATTTCAAACGATTTTTGAGCCAAATCCTAGCTCATCTTGGCCGCACCCTAGCCATGCGTGGGTTAGAGAGAGAGAGAGAGATTTGAATTTTAAATTATTTTAAAATCCTAATCCTATTAGAATTAGCCCTAGACCAAGTCAACCCCTCTACACTATATAAACAACCCCTAGGAAGACTCATTTTCGCAAGAAATTAACCCTAGCCGCTCCCAAAATCCAAAATCTCGCTTGCGACGATTCGTCGCAACGTTGCAGCAGCCGCCCCCGCCCCGACCGAGGAATTTGCCCCCGTTCCCTAGGTCTGACCGAGAGGCCCCCCCCCGCACCAAGGCCTGCTCCGCACCGCACAGCACCTGCCCGCATCGCCCAGTGTCCAATCGAGAGGATCCATCGGTCTGACCGAGGATCTCACCCGCACTGACCCCCGCTCCGCACCCCGCTCCACATCCCCGCTCCGACCGATGCTCCCGCCCCCACCGACCGAGAGATCCCCTGCTTCGCCCGCAACGTTGCAACGTTGCAACGTTGCAAGCCTCGCCCAAGCACCCGACCGACCCGCCACACGTGTCCGACTGAAGGAATTCTCCACAGCGACCGCTGTGACCGACCCCGCAGCGCTGCACAGCGTCGTCTGCTGTGTCCGACCGAGACTTTCCCTCGCACCGACCGTGTCTGACCGAGCGACGTTCGTTGCAACGTCGCAACTCGCGCATCGCTTGCCACCGTTGGCCCCCCAAGTTCTCCATGGGTATTGTGGGTCCCCCATTGGCCCCTAGAACTGCTGTGGGCCCCACCTAGGTGCTTTCTCTTCGAGGATTTGCCGTTTATGACGTTGCGATACGTCGTAGCCCGTCGTCGCACGTCCTAGCTTTGGAATCTTGGTTCTTTGCTCTGTTTGCTGCCCAGATCTCTCGAGCGAGGATTCTATTCTGGAATCTGGACTTGGAGCGTGTTCTTTTATTCCAACCCCTGGCGTCGCTACCCGACGCCAGTGTAGCTTTCGCGTCAAGTTGAGGTAACGCTTTGCACCCTTAGGACCCCAACCACAGCCTGATAAACAAGACTAAAATTGACGTTTTAAAAGTGTTTTAAATGTTTTAAATTCACTAATCAAAGATTAATAAAATGGGAATGTAGGCCGGTGGACTTGTGCACGTATGTAGAATTGGACTTTGGACTCTTTGGACGGTGTATTCAGACGTTTGACTTGCAGGCAAGTGAAACTTGCCAATTTTTACTTAGGGCCATGTTTTTAGGCCACTTCCTTGCTTTTAGTGTAAAAGAGACTAGACAGTGAAATGATAGCTGTCTAGACGCAACTTTAAGATCTAGCTTGACAACGAAGCTAGATCTGTCACCCTGCCATGGCATTCATGCATTGATATCTGCCACATTTAAATTCCTTATCTGTACGCACTTAAACTGTTATCTGCCATGCATCGCATCTTACATGTCATCCAAGATTGAATGTTGCATTCGTAGCACACGCTACATACTTGTACTTGCTTGTCCTGGCTAGGTGCACCCCTATGCCATCATGAAAAACACTTCCTGGCTCGTGATCCAGAAGCGAGCATTCCTGTTTGGGGGTAAGGCCCTGGCTCGATACACATGGAGGGGTAGGGTTGAGCGACCACTCAGCTTAGGAGTTGGCCCGATCAGCCACTCTAGCTGTAAGGCGTGAACTCTGTGCACGACATGAAAACGTGACTTGTGAATGATAGTAGTTGCTACTCTTTCCATGCCATGCTAGATGCTTGGTGTACTTTACTTTACTTTACTTGTGTGTTAGTATTTATAGATATGTGTGAGGATAGCTATACCACTCTAGGGGCGTCTGTGTATATATGAACCAGTGTTGGAATATCTAATGGGGTGTATGTAGTTGGGGATACTTATAATGGTTGAAATAATATGTTGGTAAAGCTATGTGTATGATGGGTGTAACAATAATAGGTGTACGTATAGATGAGTGGGTAGACCTATTATATGACCTATGTGTTAGTACGGGTGAGCATGTGCTCGTGCGTAGATATGTAATGTTCCTAGAAGTAAGTAGTTATGTATTTGCTGCATGAGTATATAGGTGATATACATATGGTAGTAGGATTATAATTTTGATTGGTATTGCTTGTTTTACGGGATGTTGTATGCGTGTATACCATGAGGTATACACGACTATTGCATATCTTAACTATGTAAGAAGTAGATGAGCTAGTATATTAATTAAAGGTAGTAGGATATGGTGTGAATATATATGTTACATGTGTGTGACTATACGATGAATGCGTATGTATTAGGGAGTGTATTATAATTATACGTGTGCTGATGTCTGTATTATTATTATGGTATATAAAGTGATTGAACTATGTAAGTGTTACCTGACTAAATATTATGTGTGATTGACATATGGTATGTATATGGTTGTGTTGGTAGATGTGTATACATTATGGTGGTATTGGTATAGGTATAAATACTGTGTTACGTATATAGAGTATTCTGATATGTGTTTCGAGTCTCACTCAAGCTTGAGTGGGTATACTCTAAGAATATTGTTATGTATGTCTGTGGTTGCATATAGCGATGTTGATGTATGTATAGTGATAGGAGTGTTTGTGCCCGGTTGTGTTACACACATGATTGTGGGTTGCTATACCAGTATATAGTTATAGGTGTTGGGCTTGTGGTATAGTTATTTACTAAGGACTTGCCTGTGTGAACGTATGTGTGCTAGCTAAACTAGGTGTGTAGACGTGCTAAGTATAAAGTGGTATGATTGGTATATAAATGAATGAAATGTTAGCGTGTATGGGTGTGCACCATACACGGGTAAGCATGTGCTTAGTTATAGGTATTGGTGAATATGGTATATGTGGCGTGTCGTAAATACAGTTATAGGACCGTATGTGATGTGAATATATGGTGAACTATTTGCATGCAATTTGAATGACTATATATTGTGAAAATATAGTAGTGGTGAATGTATACTAGATATAGTAAAACCTGATTTAATAATGGTACGGTGTGACTACATGTGTCGAGGACGAGGAAGAGTCCCAAAAACTTGATTGGCGCCCCGTTTACGGTATGGGCGCGGTGTCGTTTTACCGCAAGTGCACGGTTAGTGTAGGGTGCGGGTTTATCGAACTCAGGGAGGTGGATGGCTTGAGTGGCTACTAGCCTCGCCTAGGTCGTGTGCTAGCTACGCGAATAATGTGGGTGAAGTGTAGAAATAAAAGAAAGAATTGAAAAAGACACGAAATGAATCCCCGCTAACACGGGCTAGAGCATTCATGACACTTGACATTTGACTTGACCCAGGGTGAGACATTGCCCCAAAAGGTGGTACCTAGCGTCCATGGCCCGATATTCCGGTCGATACCAAGCACGCTAGGCCTACCCGGTTTCGGACGGTGAGCATTCCCATGTCCATTAACACCTTCCACAACCGGGAGCATTAAGGCCACAATGATAACTCCCAACACTTCGTCCAAGCCGTTTCCACGCGCAAGGACTCGATGTCTACACTAGGGGCGTGAGCTGTGGCTAGGGAGTCAACCGCCAAGTTTATTCCCCCTTGGCCCGATGGTCAGAGGCGGTCTTTCTCCCGCCAATGACAATGAAACGCCCCCGCGTAACCCTAATGGCCAAATAGGTCGAATGTGATTTCTAGCAATACATCGAAGCGGGTCTTGACTGGACAAGCACCCGGACCCCAATCCCCAACACATCTAGTGTGTTGCCGTACGAATTGGACTCAGATTGCTAGAAATCCCCATTGACACATTTCATTGAATACATGCCATGCAACCAAGCCAAATGTAAATTTCCAAGCATCAATCCTACCCTAACCCGTATTAGGGTTCATCAAACACTACTCGATGGTGAAGAACATGATAGAAAGCAATAATAATGACAAACAAACATTCACCATCAAGCAAAGCAAATACAACACAAAACAATGAAATGGAAAAACAAGAGAAAGAAATACTTTTCTTGAGTTTGAATCTTCAATCCAATACAAAATTTATTAACCAAAAGACCTAATCTAATCTAACCTAAAGCTCACAAGAGAAAGGGGCAAAATCCCTAAAAAAACTGAAGAAGAACTCCCCAACATTCGGCCAACATCGTGTATTTATATCCCCCGAAGAAACGCTAACGGTTCGGGTCTAAAACCCGCAGAAAAATCGCCACCCGATCGGTTGATGGGTCAACCGATCGGGTGAGAGCTTTGAAGATCTTCAACCGGACGCTGAGGCGATCGGGTGGCGCCGTCGGTTCGCCAAATGAGGAGTTGCAGCTACAGATGAACCGATCGGGTGATAAGTCACCCGATCGGTTGGAATTACGTCCAAAAAGACAGAGAGTTCCGTCGCTTCACCCGATCAATGAACCGATCGGGTGAGCCGCTACTCTCCTTCAGCAGCCGTCCGGGTCGGATACGTGTGCGTCAACCGACCGGGTGGCTGGTCCACCCGATCGGTTGAGGGCTGAGAAATAGCAATCTTCGTCGTTTGACCCTCTGGATCGCGCGCGGCTCCTCCCATTGCTCCGGGGACTCATGATATCGTCGTTTTATGTCCCAGATGCTGGGAAATTCCTGTAAAATACGAAAAACACGGAAAAGTGAAAGAAAACAAGAAAACACGAGAAAACTAATACAAGACGGCGGTAAATAACGGAAAAACACGGGAGAAAACGTGCACAAATATATGAAATATAAACGCACGTCAAAATCCCCCAAGCTGAACTCTTCCTCGTCCTTGTGGAAGACGAGTGAGAACAGGAGCTCGGAGGGAGAAAAATAGAGAGAAAGATAGAAAAAGAGAACTCTGTATCCTAGATCGCCTGTCAGGGCCAACAAAATCAAAAACGATACACCAAGCAAGCAGACGCCAAATCACATCACTAAACCAAGGAATACGAGTCCAGACAAGTTCCGTGGGCCCACGCGGTGAAGCGCGAGTGAGCGCAGTCGTGTGCTAGCAAACGGTGTCACTATCTACATTGTGCAATAAAGCTCGATATACACAAATCCAAGATATGACCCAAATATCGATTCGAATTGAATTAAGCGGCGAATATATAGTTCAAGCATGCATGAGAATAGAGAGAATCGAAACCTATCATGCGTCAAGGACTCCACAACTAGGGTTAAGGAAATCACCACACTATAGCCGAGTTAATAGCTAAAAAGTTCCTAAGCCAAGTGTTTTCGAAAACGATGGGGGTTGAGATGATGTGGAGAAGAACACTCTGTGCAAATTCTCGCCTTCCATTTTTCCTCGGTAGATAGGAAAAATATTCACACTTGAAATTTTTGGGTTTTGGGTATTTGTATTTTTTTGGATTTTGGGCTATACAAAATTTTTCTTTTCTTTTCTTTTTGGGTTTTTCTTTTCTTTTCTCTTTTTTGGATTTTTGGGTTTTTGGCTATACACATGTGTACTCTCCCAAGTGGGAGAACGGTACACGACGAGGGGATTTGCACCAAGTAAAACAAAAAAGAAGTCGGAATCTAAACACTTGGGCAAAGGAAACTATTCTCGCTAAATAGAGCATGGGCTAAATGGGTTATCCTAGTCCTTAATTGTGGAATCCCGACACAAGCGAAATGAAGTACACGATATATCTATATATTAAAACACAACTGTTTTTGAATCATAGGGCTGACTAGGACAAGCTGATGTCATGCTGATGTATAAAGAGGTTGATAGAAGAATGGCCGGGATTTAATCTTGGTAAAAGAAGGGTCCAGATGAGTGTTTGGAAAACCCACCACTTTTTTCCTTTTGTTTTCAAACTCCCCACAATCACTACATTTGCGCAGAATACCACCAATTTTCCCTTTTTGCCAAAAACCCTCTCATTTCACTTTTTACCCACACACCATACACACACACACTTATGCATTTCCACCCTTCACGCCGCGGGCCGAAGGCGCCCGCTAAATTTTTTTACGCTAATTTGTTATTCCGACTCATGGGTGCCCTCACCGAATTTATTGTTCTACGCCGAATTTATTGTTCTACGCCAAATTTACTGTTTCACACAAATTTGACTATATATTAAAACACAACTGTTTTTGAATCATAGGGCTGACTGGGACAAGCTGATGTCATGCTGATGTATAAAGAGGTTGATAGAAGAATGGCCAGGATTTAATCTTGGTAAAAGAAGGGTCCAGATGAGTGTTTGGAAAACCCACCACTTTTTTCCTTTTGTTTTCAAACTCCCCACAATCACTACATTTGCGCAGAATACCACCAATTTTCCCTTTTTGCAAAAACCCTCTCATTTCACTTTTTACCCACACACCATACACACACACCCTCTTATGCATTTCCACCCTTCGCGCCGCGGGCCGAAGGCGCCCACTAATTTTTTTACGCTAATTTGTTGTTCCGACTCAAGGGCGCCCTCACCGAATTTATTGTTCTACGCCGAATTTATTGTTTCGCACAAATTTGACTGTGTAAATAATGTTTGGGAACAAAGATTTCGCTGGTGAAAATCTTAAATGAACCGTGCCCGCGGGCACGGGTTATGACTAGTATATATATATATAGCATGCAGAAGCAGACATGGCAAATAAATACCGCATATTCAAATCGAAGCATGATAATCTAGGGGTTATTCCTGGACATGTATATAAAGTAAAATCACAAAGTAGAAGCACACTAAATGCTAGTCACGACACACGACTCACAAGAAAGCTAAGTGGACACACGATGCATGAAATGCAAGAGGACTCGGCTTCCTGAGGTTAGTGAATGTGATTATCGAAGCCGTGCAAGGTGTGCGTGTGATTTTCGTGGCAATTCATCATAGGGTTCATCTCTAGGAGAAAGAGATAAAAAGAAGAAAAGAAAAAGAAAAAGAAAAACACGGAGAAAAACGACTCAAATAACGAAGAAAAAGAGACAAATGATGCACGAAGTGAGACTCCCCCAAGCTGAAACTTGCATTGTCCTCAATGCAATAGTAGTGAATACGGGAGGGCAATGAAAATGGGGGGGTGCACGGACAAAAAAAAAGAAAAACACGAAAAACACACGAACGAAACTGGAAAATAAAGAAAAAGAAACATACAGAATAAAAGATATAAAACGCAACGAAGGACTCAAAGACACAAACACACGACAACGACACCCAAAACATGCACACAAAAGTCGATTTCCCCCAAGCTGAACATGACAATGTTAGTAAAATGATACGACCAATGGGGATGTAGAGATATGCTAGGGGGAAAATCGGAAAAGAAAGAAATCAGAATGCAGGAGAGACAGTCTGCTCGTTCTCCTCGGAAGAGGATGTGGGGTGAATTGATAGAAGGGCACGACATGAAGGGTTATTAAGATGCAAAAGCAAACCCTAGATACGCTCCCCTCGCTAATGAGAGGAGACGAGATTATTCAAACCTAAACTAGAAAGCGGTAAATTTTTACACTACTGGATTAGGATACACCTGAGCATAGGTGGATCCAAGATCTGGAGCGGGGCAGGTAGCTACTCTAACTGCTCCTTCTGTGGCTCCGCCAGAAGCGCTGTGCCACGTGTGCCAATGGACCCTAGCAATGCACCTCCGAGCATCCCTCGTAGGTGCCCACCGGTGACCTGCAAAGGACGAGGTGCATTAGTCCATGGCAAGAAATTATTTCCCAAAATAAATGTATCCCAGAGATAGTCGCCTGTAAATGATGGTAAAATATATGAAATGTGGCGAACACTCCCTGGAAATGGTATGCTATCCTCTGTGCTAGCGACGATCAAATCTCCGCTCTCCATGTGAAGTTGCTCTCCAGGTGGTGACACACCACAGCATACCTCAAGAGAAGTCGATCCTGTGTCCTGTAAGAGATATGGTGTGTCAAATATATATGAGTCTAAAGAAATAGGACGTGAAAAACGAGACTCAAATGTGGAGTGAGAGTGAGTATGAAAATCTCCCTGAATAGGGGCAATATGCTCAAGTAGATGCTCAGCCGCAGAAGAAGTGGAGCGTGACGGTAGAGGTAGATGTGGCTCGGGCTCCATGAAGTGGACGATCGTATCCAAGCCCTCATGCACATCCTCCTCGACGATATGCTCATGCTCCTCCATCTGACCGATGTCCTGAATGACATCCTTATGGTTGACCACCGACCAAGGAGGAAGCTGTGACAGAGATGGCTGTGGAGGTGGATGCGGAGCGGACCACTCGTATGTGGTCGTGGTGTCGTCGTCCTCACGCACATCCTCCTCGTCGCTATGCATAAGCTCTGTGGTCTCCTCGGTGCTATCATAGGACTCATATGGGGTATCCAGATAAAGATGAAAAATCTCTCCCACAGATCCTAGAGAAATCTCCCCATCCTCACTATCATCATCAAAAAATGCTTCGTCATTCAATTGGTAGTGTGGGAAAATTGGGGCATCGGCATGAGATGTGTCTATGGTGGCCGATGGCATGGTGGTCTCAACCATGAAGGTGGGTATATCCTCTCCTTCATCCCCTCTCCTCGGTGTCGGCTCGGTGATTGGTACCATCAAGTTTTGTAATATTTGGCCTTGGTTAAACATGGCACTTTCAAGGAGAGACACGAGGCTTGATTCTTCTTGTGTTTGTGGAGGGGTATAAGGTTGAGGAAATGGATGGAAGGTGTTTGGGCTAAGATTGTGGGAAAATGTTTGGCCTTGGAGTGGGGGGAGGCTCTCAAGCGTAAATGGGCAATCATAGTACACGTGCCCCACCATCCCACAAGTCTCACAAACCACAACTAGATAAGGATCGTATCCTCCCATCTAAGCATCGAAATTTGATCTCCACATGGTAATATCAAAGATACCTGGACAACAAAAATAAGAAAACTAGAGAGGAGCGTCAATAGTACAAGAGAATAACAAAAAGATAATATAATAGTGGGGGAAAAATTTCTTGGTTATTGAATATATATTTTTTAAAATAAGAAAAAGAAAAATATATTTTTTTTGTGTTTTTATGCGTAGTCTAATGAACCCAAGCTAAGCTAATATCAAACCGAACGCCTCCCCAGCAACGGCGCCAAAAACTTGACCGGCGCCCCGTTTACGGTATGGGCGCGGTGTCGTTTTACCGCAAGTGCACGGTTAGTGTAGGGTGCGGGTTTATCGAACTCAGGGAGGTGGATGGCTTGAGTGGCTACTAGCCTCGCCTAGGTCGTGTGCTAGCTACGCGGATAATGTGGGTGAAGTGTAGAAATAAAAGAAAGAATTGAAAAAGACACGAAATGAATCCCCGCTAACACGGGCTAGAGCATTCATGACACTTGACATTTGACTTGACCCAGGGTGAGACATTGCCCCAAAAAGTGGTACCTAGCGTCCATGGCCCGATATTCCGGTTGATACCAAGCACGCTAGGCCTACCCGGTTCCGGACGGTGGGCATTCCCATGTCCATTAACACCTTCCGCAACCGGGAGCATTAAGGCCACAATGATAACTCCCAACACTTCGTCCAAGCCGTTTCCACGCGCGAGGACTCGATGTCTACACTAGGGGCGTGAGCTGTGGCTAGGGAGTCAACCGCCAAGTTTATTCCCCCTTGGCCCGACGGTCAGAGGCGGTCTTTCTCCCGCCAATGACAATGAAACGCCCCCGCGTAACCCTAATGGCCAAATAGGTCGAATGTGATTTCTAGCAATACATCGAAGCGGGTCTTGACTGGACAAGCACCCGGACCCCAATCCCCAACACATCTAGTGTGTTGCCGTACGAATTGGACTCAGATTGCTAGAAATCCCCATTGACACATTTCATCGAACACATGCCATGCAACCAAGCCAAATGTAAATTTCCAAGCATCAATCCTACCCTAACCCGTATTAGGGTTCATCAAACACTACTCGATGGTGAAGAACATGATAGAAAGCAATAATAATGACAAACAAACATTCACCATCAAGCAAAGCAAATACAACACAAAACAATGAAATGGGAAAACAAGAGAAAGAAATACTTATCTTGAGTTTGAATCTTCAATCCAATACAAGATTTATTAACCAAATAACCTAATCTAATCTAACCTAAAGCTCACAAGAGAAAGGGGCAAAAGCCCTAAAAAACTGAAGAAGAACTCCCCAACATTCAGCCAACATCGTGTATTTATAGCCCCCAAAGAAACCCTAACGGTTCGGGTCTAGAACCCGCAGAAAAATCGCCACCCGATCGGTTGATGGGTCAACCGATCGGGTGAGAGATTTGAAGATCTTCAACCGGACGCTGAGGCGATCGGGTGGCGCTGTCGGTTCACCAACTGAGGAGTTGCGGCTACAGATGAACCGATCGGGTGATAAGTCACCCGATCGGTTGGAATTACGTCCAAAAAGTCAGAGAGTTCCGTCGCTTCACCCGATCAATGAACCGATCGGGTGAGCCGCTACTCTCCTTCAGCAGCCGTCCGGGTCGGATACGTGTGCGTCAACCGACTGGGTGGCTGGTCCACCCGATCGGTTGAGGGCTGAGAAATAGCGATCTTCGTCGTTTGACCCTCTGGATCGCGCGCGGCTCCTCCCATTGCTCCGGGGACTCATGATATCGTCGTTTTATGTCCCAAATGCTGGGAAATTCCTGCAAAATACGAAAAACACGGAAAAGTGAAAGAAAACAAGAAAACACGAGAAAACTAATACAATACGGCGGTAAACAACGGAAAAACACGGGAGAAAACGTGCGCAAATATATGAAATATAAACGGACGTCAGTATACTAGGAATATTCGGGAGTAGTATACCCATGTTTGTTTTGTGCATAGGTAGCTATCTATACGTAGAGCAAATATTGTATTTGCTAGTGTGGGACTAATCTTATGTGAGTATTTGAATTATTGTTCATGCTAGGTAAGTAGTAGTTATATAAGGGATGTATGTATAGACATATGATTGAAATACGTGTATGCATTTGATTGAATATGATAGCTATAAGTGTATAATGTGCGTGAATATATACATGTTAGTAGTGTTAATGTTTAAACCACCTAGTGCATATATAAGCACTTGTAATGACTATACCTAGTTTGAATTATAATGTGATATGATTGGGGTGGTTACTAGAGCGACTAGATATGTTGGAAAGTCGGAGGACGGACTTTATTCTAAGGTGGAGAGGATGTAACGGCCGCCTTCCGATCGTACTTTGTTCGTGCACGTGCTTTTGACCGTGCACGTATTTATTTTAGACTTTGGTTGTTTGTGAACACTTGGTGTGGTATGTCGTTATGATCGTCTCTTAGAGTATTAAATTGTGGCACTAATTTGGAATGACATTTCTCGGGTCGTTCTCCCACGATTTGATCTTATTCGAAGAGACGTTGTGATTTTCACTTTTGACGTGAGACGTTTCTATTTTTAGTTTCGTCGTTCGACGTCGAAATTGAGATCCGTCTTCTTAGTTACCTTTCTCTCGTCTCCCCGATCACCCCAATATTTATTTTACAATTTTTGGAGTTTATTTGACCTACCTAACATTTTAGCAAAGCTTATAATATTTTTAATCACTAAGTTTTCAAGTATTTTCTAGCCAAATATAATTTCTATTAGTTTATAATATTTCAAACGATTTTTGAGCCAAATCCTAGCTCATCTTGGCCGCACCCTAGCTATGCGTGGGTTAGAGAGAGAGAGATTTGAATTTTAAATTATTTTAAAATCCGAATCCTTTTAGAATTAGCCCTAGACCAAGTCAACCCCTCGACACTATATAAACAACCCCTAGGAAGACTCATTTTCGCAAGAAATTAACCATAGCCGCTCCCAAAACACAAAATCTCGCTTGCGACGATTCGTCACAACGTTGCAGAAGCCGCCCCCGCACCGACCGAGGAATTCGACCCCGTTCCCTCGGTTTGACAGAGAGGCCGCCCCGAACCAAGGCCCGCACCGCACTGCACATCAGCCACCCACATC
>CM061142.1:796644075-796800332 GCA_030789695.1 Scilla litardierei | reverse complement strand
TACCTTGGGGCCTCTAATTGATGAGCATTCGTCGTCCCACTACTGAGTATTTATGGCCATTTGCTCCAGCAAAGATAGAGCTTCATCGGATTGCTTGTCCAAGAGCACGCCTTAAGCGGAGGCATCGATAATGATCTTTGTACTTGGTTGGAGCCCATTTTAGAAGCTCTGAACAAGATCCCACTCCAGGACTCCATGGTGCGGGAATTTATGTTACAAGTCTTTAAATCTTTCCCAAGCCTCATACAACGACTCCTGGGGAAGTTGCTTAAAATTTGAGATCTCTCCACGAATCCTCACCGCTGTAGACGGTGGAAAGAACTTGTTCACAAAATCTGTAGCCAATTGCTCCCAAGTCGTGAAGGTATTAAAAGGATGCGCTTGCAAGCAATAAGAGGCCTTGTCCCTCAGAGTGAATGGGAATAGTCTGAGCTTGATAGCATCTTCACTCATCTTTGGCATGGAATGTTTCGCACTTCGCATCTATATGGTGGTTTGGGTTTTCATATGGGTGCCCGTGAAAGGGGTCCTGCTGCATTAGATTTATCAACCCAGTCTTCAGCTCAATGCTTCCTGCCGCCAGCTGCGGCCTCAAGATATAAGAAGCACCAGTAAAATTTGGATTTATATGGTCCCGAATGGACCCTTTGCGTGGAGGAGTAGTATTACCCTCTGCCATTAGATATATAATAGTCTGACTCCTCTTCTTTGCTCTGAGCCTTCTTGCGGTCTTTTCGATCTCGGTGTCAAATAATAATTCTTTGTCAAATCCCCCGATGCGAGTGTTCAAGCACAACAAGAGCACAGAAAATACCGTCAGTAGCAAAGTAATAATTGAACAAAAAGGCGGAAAGGTTAGAAATGGTAAGATTTGCTAACAAATTCTTCAATAGAAGAATAACCCAAGTAACAATGTTACCATCCCCGGCAACGGCGCCATAAACTTAATCGGCCCGAAATTAACTCCGAAATGATGTTGTTTTACCGCAAGCACACGGTATAGTGGCAAGCGGGTATCGAACACGGAGAAGAGGTGCTATACTACCTATCTACTCCTAGGTTGGGTTAGACTTGCGAGTTTATTGGTGGATGCGGATTGTGGAGTGTCGTAATGGTGATGGATGCGAAGGTCGTGTCACTCGATATCGCAAACTGACTCCACACAAAGAAAAGAATAAAATAAAGAAAAGATTAGGGCTTTAGGACTCACCACTAGGATCGTCGGATGTCGATGCTAGGTTAATACTCTTACATTGCATTGGCTTTATTAGTGATTGTCGCATCTAAGATATGGAATTCATTGCTCTAAGCACCATAAATCTAAAGTATCACATTAACCCCGCTCTTGCGACAGGCGCACATGATCCATGCATTAAGAATCGCCAATATCATGCCACTCTCGGGGTTAGAATGATCTCACCTAATGCTACTCTCATGGATTAGAGTTTCGATGTATTTTGGTGGCTCTCATTAACGCAATGACGGTAGCCGTCAATTAGTAATATAGTTTGTCGGTGGATCACATCAAGACATGAGTCAGACATGGTCATGATCCCTAATTGATTCCACTAACTCCCTAATTAAGATTATAGGATATTCCTTAAGCCAATTGATTCCACCGACCGTGGGCATGATTTTAGTACGAGATCTCCTACAAACTTGGCCGGATCAACCAAAATACGTCCCGTTTATACCAATTCAATCTAAAAATCCTAACTTTACATCTAGATCCTAAGATACATGGCTTAATCAATTAGCCCTAGATGGAACTACTCATGGATCATAGAAATTGCAATAAAAGATGCAAGAATAACAAGAGAATTCATATCGGCAATCAAAAGAATAGAAAGTTTAGAATAACGTACTGAAGCATTGTAGAACAATAGCAAGGCAAAGACAATTAAGAATAATAAGATTCCTTGCACAATAGAACAATAAAAATCCGATCTTTGGTCTTCACAAAATAACGACGGCACAAAACTAAAACTAGATCTCCAAACACTAATTAAAACTAAAGATAGTATAAAACTCTCTATGTCTGGAAAATAGGGTAAAACGTGCTTATATACAAGGGGTAGTGTCACGCCCCGCTTTCTAAAAATATGGAGGCGAGGCGTGAGTAGGTCCGCACAGACTTGAAGCTGCAAAGCTACAAGCCTGATAAGCGTCAATAGAACTTCAAATGGCAGGTCCTTGCAAATGCGATACGAACAAGATAATAATAATAGAAATGAGACAAAAAGCAATCTCAGAATATCCATAAAATAAGTTCCAACATCACAGAAAAGCCACCAGGCTGAAAATAAAAAGAGTCTAAAGGCCCAAACATGGCCAACAAAAGTACAACGTACAAAGTAATGGTGTCACGCACCGACAACTAACAGCAATCCTAAAACAAAAGGAAGCTCAGTAAGGTCACTAAGACTGGTCACCGGTGTCCACAAACTCCTCCTTGACAGACATGGGCTCCAGCTCAGCGTCAGCAAACACCACGTCCTCAACACCAGTCTCTAGCTCAGGGTCTAACATGTGACACCCAAAAGAGCAAGGGGCACATGTCAGCAAGTCTGCAAGAGACTTGTGCAAGGAAACTGAAAGTAAAAGTAAAGCAACCTAGCAGTACTAGCATGATATAATGACATGGCAGATATAGCATGAGTGCAACAAGTGAAGTAAAGTATGAGCATGGCATGTAAACTGGCATTTAAATCATGACATGGGTATCAAGTTTGCAAGAACAATCACAATGACAAGGACAAGTCTAGTAAGCACATCGTGTACAGAGATTACGCCTTTTGGCTTGAGTGGCTGTACGGGCCAACTCCTAAGCTCAAGTGATCGCTTATCCCTACCCCTCCACGTGTATCGGGCATTGGCTTTCGACCAACACATGAGGCCCTCTTATGGATCACGAGCCATGAAGTGTTTTTTCAATATGGCATAAGGGTGCACCTAGCCTGAACAAGGAAGTACAAGTATTGTAGCGTGTGCTACGAATGCAACATTCAACTTGGATGACATGTAAGATGCAATGCATGGCAGATAACAGTTTAAGTGCGTACAGATAAGGAATTTAAACATGGCAGATATCAATGCATGAATGACATGGCAGGGTGTCAGATCTAGCTTCGTTGTCAAGCTAGATCTTAAAGTTGCGTCTAGACAGCTATCATTTCACTGTCTAGTCTCTTTTACGCTACAAATAAGGAAGTGGCCTAAAACATGGCCTAAAGCAAAAGTTGGCAAGTTTCACTTGCCTGAAATACGTGCTGATAGTAACAAGATCAAGGAGTCCAGTTCTGCCTACATGCCCAAACACCAATCATCACACCAACCTACAGTCCCGTAGTCATTATCTTCACTTAGTGAATTAACCAACACAATAAAATTATAGTTTTTATCTTGTTAACATGTGGTGTGGGTTCCTACGGAGAGAGACTTACCTCAACACGACGCGCGAGCTACTCTGACGTCGGGTAGCGACGTCAGGGGTTGGACTCCGTCAGTGTGCACGGTACGGAACGGTGGATAGTCTGAGATGAAACACGTGCACGAATAAGTTTGTAACGATGGACAAGAATTATTTGGCAATCCTAAAACGTCTAATGATCTGATTCTTAACAAGTTTTCTGTCCTACGATGGTTTCATAACAATATTAATGAGCGTTAAATAACTAACATGTTATTTACATCAAGCTGCTATTACTAATAAGCCTACAATAATTTATCAAGCAACCTAGGCTATCATTAGCTAGAAGTAGCGTACACAAATAATTAATCCTACGAATTGTCAAATTAACATCTATATTAAATGTTATTAGCATGCAAAACAACATTTCTATTAAGCTACAAACTAGTTGACTAAGATGAACTTACTGATTATACCTACGCATTTAGTTCTCAATATTATAACTTATATGATGTTGCACAACTTAACAGATGTAATATAACTTATAAAATTAAAATGTGACCAATCACACCATATCACAATATAATAAACTTTATAACTATACCTATATAATAATCATAACCCACAACTGTTCACGTGGCTCCCCTTGCATAATAAAATGTGTACACCTACACTAACACACTATCACCATGCACGAAATGAACTTGCCTGTGTTCACTTGATCGCTAGCCCACGGGAAGTACGACAGGGGTTTACGAGGCTGTCGATACCGGAAGAAGTCGTTGGGGCGACAGCTGCTCGAAGAGCAGCGGGCAGCCGCCGTCAATGGTGACAGGGGACTGCTGTCGGATGCTTGGAGAGGGGATCAACGACGCTAAAGGTGGTCTCCGGCGGCCTTGGTCGGAGGGATATCGCGTGGGAGGCTGCGGGCGGAGATGGCAGCGTACCGTGTTGTCGACGTGCGAAGCTTGGGAGGAGGCAACGTCGAGAGGGGAAGGCTCCTGGTCGTCGAGCGAAAGCAGGGGCTTCCGACTGTCGGTCCTCGCTGTGAGTTGAGGAGAGGAGAGACCTAGGTATAGGGTGGCGGCTGAAAGAGAAATATGGGGGTCGATTTGTTTGTGTGGCTGAGGGTTCAGAGAAGCCTTAGGTTATTATTAAATATTGGGGCTTGGCATCACGTGGGTAGGGTCCTAAGGCAATCACGTGTGAGGGCTCAGGGTTTATAACAAAGAAATAGGGTGGTTGCATGATATTAACTGTTGGCCTTTGGGTTATTATATATATAATAGTGTGAGGGGGTTCATAATATTAGACTAGGTGCATTATTAAAATGAATAGTGTGATTGATAAAAATAGGGTGTGTGTGCGTGACTGTGCCGAGTGTATGGTTCGGCCTAGGGGTTTCAAAATGGCTAGAGCTTAATGTTGATTAGGATTATAAAAATAATAATTAGGGAAAAATCATGAAACTTAGGGGTAAACAATATTTAAACTGAGGAAAAAGGTGAAAGTGGTTCAAACGGGGCCCAAAAATCGTAAAATAAATACTGGGGTGACCGGGACGACGAGAGAAAGAAGGCAGAGAAGACGGATCACAATTTCGATAACGAGAAACGAAATTAAAAATAAAAAGGCCTCACGACAAAAGTGAAAATCGTGACGTCTCATCAAATAAGATCAAATCGTGGGAGAACGACCCGTGAAATGATGTTCCCAGTTAACACCACAATTTTAATACTCTCAAAGAGGGTCACAACGGTATATCACACTATAGGGTTCGGATTCAGACAAGATCTAAAATAATTACGTGCACGAACAAGACTACGTGCACGAAAAGCGTATAAAGGATACGGGGTCCAAAGGCGACGGCAATTCTAAGTTGGGCACACGTCGGGGTGGCTTGCTAAGGACGCAACCAAGTGCTACGGCTCTAATGACTCAACGACACGACTCCCACACAAAGTAACAAAACCAATCAGGTACCCGAAATTGCTGTACGCACAGACGTATAACGAATAGCGAGTACCGGCCGTTACATCCTACCCACCTTAGAATAAAGTCAGTCCTCGGACTTTCTAACTATAAATATAAATCTAGCCAGACTAGTAGCTATCCCAATCACATCACATCATAATTTAAACCAGGTATAGTCATTACAAGTGCTAATATATATGCACTAGGTAGTCAATCATTAACACTACTAACATGTATTTATTCACGCACATTATACTCTTATACCTATCATAGCCAGTCAATTTCATACACATATTTCAATCATTCATATAGTCACGTACATCCTTATATAACTATTAAACAATTATTACATACCATCGTGCACATACTCACAGCAATTTAAATAGTTCACACCAGCAATTACAATCGTAATACTCCACGTTTAGATAACTACCTCTGAACTATACAATAATGATATACTACTCCCTATATCTCCTAGTGTACATCCAATGTCAACATATCAACACAAGTAATCACCACTCAATATTCAATCATGTTATTATATCTAAGATACACTTACCGCTACTATAATTTCACAATTTTATAGTCATTCAAAAGCATGCAAATATTTCACCATATATTCACATCACATACGGTCCAATACTATATTCACAACACACCACCCATACCATAGTCACTAATACCTATAACTAAGCACATACTTACCCGTGCATGGTGCACACCCACACACACTAACATTTCATTCATATATACCAATCATACCACTATATACTCAGCACAACTACACACCTAGTTTAACTAGCACACATACGTTCACACAGGCAAGTCCTTAGTAAATAACTATACCACAAGACCAACTCCTATAACTATATACTAGTATAGAGACCCACCATCAGGTACGTAACACAACCAGGCGCAAACAATCATATCTCTATACATACATCATCCATTGCTATATTCATGGTACTACACGCAAACCACAGACGTATGTAATAATATACTTAGAGTATACCCACTCAAGCTTGAGTGAGACTCAAGTCGCATATCAGAATACTCTATACACATAACATGGTCTCTATACCTATACCAATACCACTCCAATGTATACACATATACCAACATAACAATATACATACCATAATGTCAATCACGCTTACTATTTAATCAGGGAACACCACATAGTTCAATCACTTTATATACCATAATAATAATTACAGACATCAGCACACGTATAATTATAATACACTCCCTAATACCTGCATTCATCGTATAGTCACACACATGTAACATATATATTCACACCATATCCATCAACATATAATTAGTATACCGATACACCTACTTATCCATACATACTTAAGATATGTATACCTCATGGTATACACGCACACAACATCCCGTAAAGGCAAACAATACCAACCAAATTTTATAACCCTGTTATCGTACGTATATCCCACATATTCATATAGTAAGCACATACATACGTACGAGCACACGCCCACACGTACTAACATATAGATCAAATAATAGGTATGTACATTCAACCATAGGTACCCTAGTATCATTACACCTAATATATACACAATTTTACCAACATATTATTTCAACCATTATTAAGCATCTCCAACTACACACACCCCCAGTAGATATTCCAACACTGATTCTTATATACACAGACATCCCTAGAGTGGTATAGCTATCCACACGCATACTTATAAATACTAGCACACATACAACTTCATAGATACCAAGTAATTAAATCGAACTACAATTCCTTGGAGAAAAGCTCAAAATCGTCACTCTGTTTGATGCAACTCGGGTCGAGTTGGCTATCTGCTCGGTCACATAGGTTGAGGCCGTTTCCGTGTGATTTCTGTGTGTGTCAGCTCGGTCGAGTAGCTGATGCTACTCGGTCAAGTCACCTGGGAAACTGATGCTGAATTTGGCCGTCTTTCGCTCTCTTCTCCTCCTCTCCTCCAATCTTCCTCCTTTCCTTGGCGAACTCTCATGGGGCCTTGCCAATGACGTCTCGGACATGCCGGATGTGTCCATGTCCCAAAATAGCTCCAATTCGCTCCAAAACTCCTGAAAATCTATAAAGCTATACAAAACTCGAATATGGCGTTAGAAGTGCGATAATATATGAAAATATGGAGTTTGGAGGTGAATATGACATGAAATGATGCGATAAAAACATGGAAATTATGGACACATCAGATATGAAGCTCTCTTATCCAGTCATAACTAATTATTCAACAACTCACGCCCTTCATCTGGCCAATGCACAGGCTCGAGCCGTCGAGGGGGAGAGCAAGTGACGCTATGCCCAACAACGTGACAGTTCCTTGTCTACAACGTACTCCCTCATAAGTTAGGCATTCTTTTCTTTTGATAAAATCCATTTTATTTATAGAATGCAAATATGCGTAGCCTGTGTACAAACAAAAACAACTGCTACGAGCGACAAGATCAGGATGCATGAACGTTAGATGGTCGATCCCCTTGAGACACTGTTATAGCTTCATCGGCCGGGGTGGCATCTTGTCCTTCACCTAGCTCTACGTCAGATTCTTCGCCAGACATTAACTTCAGTTGATTAAAGTCAACCGTAGAATTGGTGAACTTGCACTGAAACTCTCGTTTGCATCTCGAAAAGCCTACCTTAAACACGTCAACAATCCCAGCATCGAGAGTCTCTTATATTTCTCTATGGCCACGACATCAATTTTTGAAGGTTCGACCTCCTCCAACTTAGTGATTCGAGCTTAGAGAACAGTTTCTTCCCCCTTCCATCTTTCCATCTCCTCAAGCTATTCCTCGGCACGCTTCTTGAGGGCGACCTCATCTTCGGCTGTCATCCTTGCCTTGGCTAGCTCTTTCTCTAGCTCCTAAACTCAAGAAGTTAGCTTGGCCACACAACACGATGATTTTTCCACTCTGGCCTTCTCAGCAGTGGCTATCCATTTCTGCTTCCGAGCTAAGCTCACCTCATAATTGCCTCCATCACTGAGCGACAGCGCAGCTCAGCAGCCACAGAAGACATACACATAGCACAATATGTATGGGAAATGAAACCCAATGCCTAGTAGCATCAAGGCAGAAAGCAAGACACTAACTTGGTGGCTATGCCAAACCATAAAGATGGATAATCATTCACATTCGACCTTTTGTAATATAGCCTGATCTCAATGAAGAATAGAATTCTCGACGAGTTTTGAAGCAACTCAGCAGTTCAAAGAAGCCAACTCCCCCTTCCCCAATGGGAATGTCGACTTGTGAAGTCTTCCCTCAGGACAGACCAGAGGGGCCTAAGGTGACCTATCAGCCAACAAGATCGACCTTAATTCAGAAGGAATTGCATCAGCCAAAGGCTTCTGGGGGTGGAGACCTCCCCAGGGCCAAGTATCTTCATAACCGCTCGACTTGGGAGATGGTGTTGATTCATATGAAGGTGTGGCATGGGTCAAAGGCCGCCACCTCAACATTAGCGACATCATATCTCGAGGGGCTGAGCTAGGGACAAAGACCTCGCCTCTCTTCTTTTTTCTTTGGCTTTTTTAGCCTCGGCCACGATACAAAGTCTCTTCCTTTTTAAACCATTAGCCTTCTCGGGAGCGCCTTGGGCTACTTGGGGTGAGCACCTAATGATTTTAACCAAGCTTCCCTCGGGATTGGTCACTGGCTGCGATGACAAGCTCTCCTCAACTATTTGAAGGGAGGCACAAAAGGCATCTTGCAGCCCAAGATCGGCCTGATACTCTGTAATGACCCGCTCTCAGGGGGGAATTACTTATTTGATTACAATTGCAGGTCTGTAGATTACCAGTGAAATCAATATAGTTTCGATACAGAGATGTACCAATACTCAAGCCAGCGTACATTATTACAGTCCATATTTGAAATACAACACACAACATCAATCTCTCACCAAATACATGGAAGAAAGTACAGAAAATAAATGGGGAAAGGAAATACATAATAGCATACAATACGCACACCAACTCAAGTAACTAGAAATCAGCAGTCTCTGGATCAAACTTTGGCTCCTCAAACTCCGGGTCCGCTTCTTCGATCTGTCTGTCATCTGCCGTTGCCATAAATGGTAACGTATGTAAGTCACAATAATTCAAAACATAGAAAAGAAGCAGTGCACAAGTATGACTAAATCAGGTGATAGAAAGTAACTATGTACAAGCAAACCAGAGCGAAAAGTAAAGTACTGAGCAATAACTGTAACAAGGCGTACATAACTGAGTAGTAAAGGTAAACAGAACTGAAAAAGACGACGAACTATACTGTAGTAGTGCAAGCGGTGGGTAAACTAAAAAATACGTGACTCAAGTCGGAGATTACGATATGCAACCATTGAGTTCATCTCTTGCCTGGGTGTGCAGTACCCAGACGGAACTGACTCGGGTAGGAGGGGGTATTTGCCGACACATGCAGCATGTACAGTTTTACCGACACATGCAGCTATGTTTGCTGACACAGGTAGCAGATAGATGAACTCCAGTCACTCCCACACTCTCTCAAACTATGCGTTACCCCCAAACCCCAGTGAAGTGTCAAGTGTTATATATGCATGTTTCATGCGGGATGTTTCACAAGATGTTCCATATGATGTATCACATGATATTATTAGTTCATTGTTTACAATGATAGTTAAAACAAGACCACTGGTTGACTTTCTTATTGAAAACCAGAAAGTTAGGAACTCATTTCAAACCAGACCGTACCAAATCAAAATGGATGCTAAGAAATTTAAGGATAAAGCCAAGTCCAACAATTGTGATATTGATTCCATGCTTTCAGGATGTGGTAGTTTCATTAGTACACAATTTACCGAAGTTGATGGTATTGTGTTACAACCACCAAAGTTGAAAGTTGGCAATGTTGCATGCTTAATTAGATAGTTATTCTGTAGTTCCCTATTAGATTAGGTCTCTAGTTTTTGGTTCGAGTCAATATTCGTTCTGAGGCTATATGTGATGTCCTAAGTTCGTACGAGTACACTTATAAAAATTTTTAAATCTAGAATTCATTGTGACTTACTAGTTTCAAGGTTGTTGTAGTGAGCTGGGACTAGAGGTAGAGTTTCCAAGGGTGCTGGTGCACGAGAATCTGTACCTGCAAACACAAGAAACAATCGGTTAAAGAACACACTATTTTCTATCTATTTAACTCGATCGCTTTGATTTTATAATCGATTGAAACGTTGCCAAAAAAATGTTCTAAAATTTGATATGAGCTAGATATGAGAAAAATAATTTTACCTATGAAGAAAACATTTTTCTGAAGCCTCTAGGTATTTTTAATAATTTTTAAAAGCTCAAAATGAATTTAAAAAGCAATTTTAAATAGTTATTGCAATCATTCAATAATTTCTTTTGAATGAAATACACATCATAATATTTCAAGTAAGCTGTCAAAACGACCGTTTCGTTGAATAATATTACATATAATTTTTTCATATTTCAGTTTACCTGAAAATATTAAGTTGTTAATTAGTAAGTGAAAACAATGTATTTAAATTCTGCGCTTAAAAATTCGCTGCAAAAAATATACTCGCCTGATCGAGATGAAATTAGTGCCAATGGGTCTGGAAAGTCACGACCGATTTTCTGAAGCTGGTCTTGTATTTTTCTGAGTCCTATAGGATTCATTGTGAATTTTACATCAGAAAACCTATTTATATACATATAAATACACTCGTATATATGTTTTATATGTATTTCATATAAAAATACGCTTATATATACTTACACTTCTTCACGTGAACAGGGCAGGGGACTCGACGTCGCCGGCGACGATCGAAGCGGCGGTGGGGGTCGTCGACAGGCGAAAGGGGTAGAGGGCAGCGCGACAAAGCTGTTGGGGAAGAGCGGCGGTGGCGGCAGTGTCTCAGGCGGTGGCAAAGAGGGAGGAAGAGGTGGAGCAGCTGGAGGTCTTCATGGTGGCGGGAGGCAGCTGTCTGGGTCGTCGACGGTGGCGGCAAGCTGAGGAGGGCAGTGACGAGGGTCTGACGACGGTGGGAGGTCGGAGCACAGGGAAGCAGCGGTGGAGCTTGTGTGGAGTGGAGAGCGGTGGAGGGCTGATGTGGGTTTCTTGGGTTGTCAGGGACGACAGCGGCGGCGGGGATCAACTCCGGGGGCAGCGTCGAGGTCTTCGGAGGGTGGCAGAGCGTGGTGGGGCTACAGCGGAGCACAACGATTGCGACAAGCTCCAGGGGTGCTGTTGGGAGGGTTTGCGGGGTGCTGGGGGCTGTGCGCGTGTGGAAGACGGCGTCAGATGCGGGTGGTGGTCGGCGATGGGCGGTGAGCGTGGGTTGGTGAGGGGGAGGGGGAGAGAGCGGTACAGTGAGAGAGAGATATTAGAGAGTGAGAGAGCTGAGAGAGAGCACGCAAGAGGGGAGAGAGAGGGTAGGGGTGTGTGCGTGTGTTGTGCTATGAGGGAGAGAGGGTGGGTTTTTTTCTAGGTTTATGAATATAATTTTTTATTAAAATAGGGTAATTAATTTGGATGACAAATGAGTGGTTGAGATCCGCAATTTTTGGATCTCACCCACTCATTCGTTGGTTAAAGGGGGTGGTTAGGGGATTAGGGTAAAAGTAAAAGTAATTTGTATTAGTAAAATGTCATTAGGGGATGTAATTAGTAAAAGCGAAGGAATACTACGTCGTTTTCGCATACGACTTCGAAAAATTACGAAAACATAGCCACGTGATCGTATCGTCGTGAAGATCATGAATATGGAGTCAAATTTAAATTTTGAGTGACGAAAAAATTAGAAAAAAAAATTCATTTACTCTTTTTGAACGCATTTGATACTATCGTGAATACGGAAAGTTGTGCACGTTGAAACCAGACCGTTACATACTCCCTCTTGACTATGTCTGCAAAATAGAAGTAATTAGGGGAAAGCAGATACTAACACAGGAACAGAGAGACGACCCTACCCTTTGCTCAGACGGTTCTCTACAACGTAGCACCAGACAGCAAGTTCTTCACATACTGGAGGCTATCTGGCTACGCTGATAAGAGCTGGGCCGTTGCATTCTCTTGTTTAGAGAGAGGTACATTATCATTAGCCACACGGCCAGGTCATTCCCAATGGGTGAGGAAGGTCTTTGCCCCCGAAAAAGTCACAAAAACATATTTTTTTTCCATGCTCAGTTAGAGCTGGTACGATATTTCTTTAGGAGCCTCATCCTTCTGGCAGTTATGTAGTGCCATACACCGGACATGGTTATTTTCACCCGAAAGAAATTATTAAACGGCGTCAAGGTCTGCTTTACCCTATTAAACATGCAGAGCATAACGAAGCCAACCAAGCAACCAATTTAATTTGGGGTCAGTTGACAGAGAGAGCCCTAAAGAATTCAACACTTGGGGTATGAAGGGGTGCATATGGAATCGAAGTCCATGGTGAAAGGCTTTCATGTACACCCTGACTTCACACTCGCCAGGGAAGCAGATCCTTTCATTATTTTGTGGTGCCCGAACTAGATACGGAAGTTGGAGATATTCTTCCCGAATTTTTGGAATCGTATCGGCGGACACTTTGGAGACCTGCTTTGTGACCTCATCAGGTATGAGAAGTTTCCTTCCCTCAGTCTGCAAGAAGGTTCCCTCACTCAGTCTGCAAAACCAGGGCTATGGAGTCCATGGGGACAAGAGCCATGGCCTTCCCTTTATTTACAACATGTTCCAACTTCGAGGGCTAAGCAACCACATGTGCCACACCGAATTTTGGAGGGTCCTCTGGATCAAAGATCTGGGTAGCATCGGCATCCACTCTTTCCATTTCTTCCCATTGTTCATCAATCTCGGACGACAATGGAGAAGCCATAGGCAATATTCTTTGACCGCAATGAAGACCAAATAAGGGGATCGAGGAGATAGAGAAGGAGAGGACTTTCTGAAAATACAAGCATGGAAAGTTCGTCTCTTTCCTTTATCTATTTATAGTAGAAGCCATCTCCCCCCGAACAAGCTCAACCGTCAGATAGGGGGCACGCGTCGACATCAACTAGCACTGACGCCCCGGGCCTTGTACCATCGCAACGACCAAATCTGATGAACATGAATTTTGGCGGTCGAAATCAAAAGCTCTTGCTTCGACTGTCGTTCCCAATTAATGAGACCTCACATCATCCGACCTCAACAATCGCCTCATCTGAGCTCGTGAGATGGTGGCCATTGTTACTACATTGGCCGGACCATAAAGCAGATGAGGGTATTTAACCCTAATTAAAAATCCCAAGAGCAATTACGCCGCCTCAGCCCAAAGGCCCAGAAGCCAGTACAGGCCGTTACCCACTTACCAAGTCAAAGAAGTAGTTCATTCGTCAGTTTAGCCCACAAGTGTTTAGGGGTTGGTTAATAACATGTCGATTAGTAGTGGGGAAGGAATGGTCAGTGATGGTACACTTTTTCAGGAACGATCATGCCGCCGTAAGGTCAAGCTCGTTATCCACTAACGGCACTAAGGGGGCAACCTTCCTCTATAAGTAGTCTTTGTGACAACAAAGATGAGATCAACTCTCAAAGATACTAATACCTAGGTACTCTGACACTTAAAACTTTATCTTTCTAGTTCATATTTCTACCTCCATAGCTCGACATGACAGTAATCGGACAACCTCCCTATAGGTCAGACCAAACTGCCCCGAGCTCCTTCTTAGTCATCCGCTGACTTGAGCATCAGAGGGGCCGGATTTGGGTCAGAACCTAGAACCGACCCCCCTGAGGATCTCTCTGTGTTGCAGACCTACACAGTCAGCTAGGACTTAGGTCGGGCTTCAACCCAATAGCTCGTACTTAGCTCGATCTTCCCGCCTTAGGTTCGCTCTTCCTCGGGGCCCACTCTTCTGCCGACGAAGCACCAGGTCACCAGAGACGTCCTCGTCAGCGCCATCTTACTGTGTTACGGATTTACCCGTCAACAAATTCCTTTTGCAGGGTGATATAACCACGGGTCATGTCCGGCCACACACCCTTCTCTAATTAAATTAAGTAACAGTGTGAATACGGAAGGAGCTGGAGGGAAAGTTCAACAATGGTACTAGCCAGCATTGTTCACGCATTGAGATGAAAAGGCCAATGAAACGTACGTATATGTGTAACTGGTGGAGGTGTGTAAGTTGGTTATGGCCTGATATGGCCAAATCTGCTTGTAACCGACCCGATACTCGGTTGAGGATTTTCCTCAACCGAGAGACCAAGTCTCACATGGCCGTTGAGGAAATCGTGGGCGGTTGAGCAAAATCCGGGGCGGTTGCGGGATGGAAGATATGGTGGTGGCCCCTATATAAGAGGATGGAGTTTCTCTTATTCAGTATCAAAAAATACTTTCAGCCATATCTGGAATCGCAACAACAAATTTCTTTCTCTCTTTTCTCTCATTGGTATCAGAGCCACTCATCGATCCAAAAACGCATCCGACAACAACGCGTCTCTCTTCCTCCACTGCAACATAGAGATTCGTTTCCTTCCACCACCGGCGAGCAGACACACCCGTCGGCTCTGTTCACCAAACAGAGAACTCTCTCTCCAAGGTGCAGATCAAGCCCAGCTCTGTGGTGGGCCCCTTCACCAGTTGTGAGACAAAGTGCGTGATCCATTACATTTTTCCGAGGCAACTCATTTTCGGTGATCGAGGTGAAATATTTTAATCTACGCACGGTGTGGTGTGCTTCGAAGCTTTTCCCTAAATCTTTTCCTCCCCTCATCAATCAAAAGACCAGCCACCGTAAATTTTTTTTGAGCCTCTTCTTATTTTTGCACTCAGAAAAGACAGAACCTCATTCTCTAATATTTTTATATTAAGCCTCCCTTTTCTTTTTTTTTTCTTCATCGAGTGAGTTCTTCCTGTTCTTTGCTGAGTTATTTTTCAAAGACCAGGAATCAAGCTACTGTGATTTCTCCTTGGTCCTTGCACATCATTTTTTAGCATGCAATAAAACAAAAAACTACAGATCCACATTGCCTATTGTTTTTTTCCCCTAAACCCTCATTTTTCCCGAGCAAAACCCAGATCTCAAAATTGTTCTTCAGTTTTTCCCAAAAAGACAGCAGCCTGGTTTCCACACCGTTATTTTTTTTTCGCCCACACTTCTACACTTCTGCATCGGACATATCGGGAATCAAGCAGGCAATTTTTGCCTCGTTCAGCACGAGGTGGTGGTTGTTTTTCCGCACGGTTTTCGGCGCATCTGAAAGAGTCAGCACCTGTTCGGTGGACTGCTCCAGCACACGACGTTTCAGTTGGTTACAACAGCAATAGTCCCGATATCTGTGCAAATCCCAACAAACAGGTTCCTTATTATTTTAATTTAATTCCATCAATTTATTTACTGTTTTGTTGTTTACAGTACAACTTAAACCTAATAAAATTTGATCACCCATTAATTAAAAAAAGGGATTTAGTTTTTGTTACTCACATTAGTTTAGTTTCTGTATAAATAACCTAACTAAAATTTGTCACTCATTGTTATTAAAAATTTGATTTTAGGCTAGGTTATTAGACGTTAATTTTAGTTGTTTTGACCACATATTTTTGTCACCTTATATCTGAACCCAACTTTATCCAAAACAGTAACGAACAAATGGCAAGCAAATTGATTGCATCTGAACTGGCTAAGATAGAACGCCTAAACGGTTCCAACTATGACATGTGGCACCGGAAAATTAGATATGGACTTATACATGACAATTTAGATAGTGTCATTGAGACCACTGCTCCTGCTCTCCCTGAAAATCCAACAGATGCCCAGAAGAGAGAGCTAGAACAGTGGAAAATTAATGACAAGAAGGCTATGAGTCTCATGCTTATGTTCATGGACGATAGCCTAATAAAGGTGTTCGAAAACTGTAGTACTGCCAAGGATATGTGGCAGTCTATTAAGGAGAAGTATGATATCACATCTGACGTGAACATACAACTCCTGCTGCATAGGTATAATTCATGTCGTATGCAGGAAGGTGACAATGTCACCGAACACGTGAATAAAATGATTGTCATGGCTAAGGACCTAGCTACTGCATGAACTGAAATTCCTGAGAAGCTTCAGGTGGCAACTATTCTAAATAGTCTGCCACCGTCGCTTGATATGGCTGCCACTACGCTTAGGCTAAATGGAACTGTTAAGCGCGTAACTGACTTGCCAGCTCAGCTAGCAATGGAACAAGACCTTCTGGCTAGGAGGAAGGGCTCGGACGTCAATCTTGTGCAGGAGGAAGAGGCGAATGCTGCTCAATACCGGAAGGCACAAGGGAACCAGCATCTTGGACCTGTGAAGCCCTCCTTCAAAGGATCCGGTCAGCCATCAGCTCGCGGGAAGAAAGGACCTCCTGGATCTTGCTACATTTGCAGGAAGTATGGTCACTTTAAGGCCAACTGTCCTCAGGCAAGGAATAAGGGCAACACAAAGCGCCCAGAACACGGAGGATCCGGAAAGTGGGAGTTCATTGGCGTCACTGAATGCAACGCTGCAACAACAGACGCTGAAGGCTGGTGGATCGACTCGGATGCAACCCGACATATAGCAAAGACGAAGGAAGGAATAGTTGACTTCCAGGAACTGAAGAAAGGAGACCAAAGGATATACATGGGGAACAATACCTATCTGGATGTAGAAGGTATTGGTTCATACAGATTGGATCTTGGGGACAGCATCATGGTCCTCAAAGATGTGTTTTATGCACCTGGCATAAGACGTAATCTGGTCTCTGTTCCGGCTTTGCTGAAGAAGGGTCTTGAAGTGAGATTTTACAACAATAGGGTCTCTATTGGGAAAGACAAGAAAGTATTTGCAATGGGCAAGTTTGTGCCCGGTCATGATTTATTCTGTCTTTCCGTTGTAAAATCTGATATTGGTAATAAAGATGGTGATTTGAATTATTCCTCGTGTCTATTATCTGATTATGATCTTTGGCATATGAGATTAGGTCATCCTGGTAACAATAAGATGGACCAGTTAATCAAAATGGATTTATTACCGGAACTGACAGGTGTAAGGACATTACCATGTGAACATTGTTTAACTGGGAAGATGACCAGGAAATCATTCTCGGAAGGTCAAAGGGCTAATGAATTGTTGGAATTAGTTCATTCTGACATTTGTGGGCCCTTGAGCATAAAGACACGTGGGAATAAGGAATATTTCATAACCTTTATAGATGATTATTCCAAGTATACTTTTTTGTATCTTTTAAGCAGAAAGTCGGAAGCTTTTGAAAGTTTTAAAAGATACAAGGCGGAAGTAGAAAGAAAACTTGGAAGGAACATAAAGGTGTTAAGAACTGATAGAGGTGGAGAATTCAACTCAAAAGAATTTGAGGAATACTGTATTCAGTACGGTATAAAGAAGCATACTACTATGCCTTATACGCCACAACAGAATGGTGTGGCTGAAAGAAAGAATAGAACATTAACGAATGCAGTGAGATGTATGCTATCGCATTCTGGTCTCTCCAAGGATTTTTGGGGAGAAGCCATATTGACTGTAAATTATGTTCTGAACAGAATTCCCACAAAATCAGTCGAGACAACACCGTATGAGATATGGAATGGACGCAAACCCGATTTAAGTCATTTGAGAAAATGGGGTTGCGTGGCACATGTTCTCATTCCATATCAGGTTAGAGATAAGCTGGATCTCAAAACCGTAAGATGTGTATTCATAGGATATTCTGAAAAGTCTAAAGGATATAGGTTCTTCCATGAAAATAAAGGAGTCATTGAAAGTAGAGATGCTACTTTTCTAGAGAATCTAGAAGAAAAGGAACAAGTCCAAGAAAATGTGCCACCCTTGCTGGACTTAGATGATGTTCCGAATGATGACTTGGATATTGTGGATGACGTACATCATCCAGCTATGGAAGATGAACATGTAAACGAGAATATACCTATGGCAAATCAACCAGCTGAACCTGTCCAGCCTGCAACCCTTAGTGGCAACAAAAGACCCAGAACAACACCCGCATGGATGGACGATTATTATCTATATTCATGTGAACCATCTTGTTTCTCTGTGGATATTGATATAGATGAGCAAGCTGATCCCTTGAATTATACAGATGCAATGAAATCATCTGAGTCAGATCAATGGCTTGAGGCCATGAAAAGGGAGCTTGACTCAATTGAGAGAAACAATGTATGGGAGCTATGTGATTTACCAGAAGAGAGGAAGTCCATAGGATGCAAGTGGGTGTTAAAGAAGAAATATCGGGTTGATGGGTCTATTGATATATTCAAGGCCCGGTTAGTTGCAAAGGGATTTACTCAGATAGCAGGGATTGATTATCAGGAGACTTATTCTCCGGTGGCTAAGTTTGCATCCATACGGATAATCTTAGCGATTGTTGCGCATCTTGACTTGGAACTCTACCAAATGGATGTCAAGACTGCATTCCTCAACGGAGAGTTGAAGGAAGTTATATATATGGATCAACCTTAGGGATTTCAGGTTGAGGGACAGGAAGACAAAGTTTATAAATTGAAGAAATCTTTGTATGGTTTAAAACAATCATCTAGACAGTGGTATCTCAAATTTCACAACACTATTATCCAACTTGGTTTCGTTGCAAACAAATTGGATAACTGTGTGTATGTCTTGAAAAGTGGGAGCAGTTTTACGATATTATCCCTGTATGTGGATGATATTTTGCTCGCTGGAAATGACGTTGAAGTGTTGAAAGGAATCAAATCAGCACTTTGTAGTGAATTTGAGATGAAGGACATGGGTGATGCATCCTACGTTCTTGGAATACAGATCCTTAGAGATCGGAAGTCTAGAATGTTAAGTTTAAACCAAGAAAAGTATTTGCATACAATATTGAGGAGATTTGGAATGTACAATTCCAATCCGGCCCCTACACCATTGGTTATGGGGAAGCCGTTAAGTAAAGAACAATGTCCTGGAGAGGGACAAAGTCGGCTGAATGTTCCATATGCTCAGGCTATTGGAAGTTTGATGTATGCAATGCTGTGTACTAGACCAGACTTGGCGTACCCAGTTAGTCTGGTTAGTAGATATCAAGGTAATCCTGGTCCAGCTCATTGGGAAGCTGTTAAGAGGATTATGAAATATATAAAGGGTACGGTGCACCACAAGTTAGTTTATCAAGCAGATTCGCTTGAGGTTCTTGGTTACTCCGATGCAGATTTCGGAGGGGACAAAGATGACAGGAAGTCAACTGCAGGACATGTGTTCATCTTTGGTGGTGCAGCTGTTTCTTGTGGTAGCAAGAAACAGGGTTGTGTAGCGAGATACACACAAGAAGCTGAGTATATAGCCTGTAGTATGGCAGCTACTCATGCGGTCTGGATCAGACGGTTCCTATTGGACTTGAATCTCAATTTGGTGGATGGACCAATTGAGATGTACTGTGATAATCAAGCAGCCATCAGCTTGATCCACAGTGGTGCAAACAGTTCCAAAGGAAGACATATTGAAATACAATATCATTACGTACATGATATGGTGGAAAAGAAAGAAGTCAATGTGACTTATATTCCAACAAGTGATATGATTGCTGATCCCTTGACGAAGGGTATTCCAGCAGGTACATTCATCAAACATGTCGGTTTGATGGGACTTAGAAATATCTAAGTCAAGAAAACTTTCATGAATAATGAAAGGAGACAATCATATATAGCGATTGTACTCGGTAAATAAAATGTGCATATCTCACGGATAGTGGGAGTATGTGAAATTACATCATGTGTTATATCTCACGGATAGTGAGAGCATGACCGGAATGCACTTGGCCATTTCAGGCCAAGCGGGAGATGTAAGTTGGTTATGGCCTGATATGGCCAAATCTGCTTGTAACCGATCCGATACTCGGTTGAGAATTTTCCTCAACCGAGAGACCAAGTCTCACATGGCCGTTGAGGAAATCGTGGGCGGTTGAGCAAAATCCGGGGCGGTTGCGGGATGGAAGATATGGTGGTGGCCCCTATATAAGAGGATGGAGTTTCTCTTATTCAGTATCAAAAAATACTTTCAGCCATATCTGGAATCCCAACAACAAATTTCTTTCTCTCTTTTCTCTCAAGGTGGCCGACCACTTATAACCGCCAAGAGATCGATGCAAGCTGATCAGATCAACTTGCATGCCAAGGCAATCAAACCTTATGCAGACCCCCACAATCCTCCACAGTGTGTGGAGATGATCGACAGCATATCATGCCCTATCGTTGCACATGCCTTTTTATTCCTGCCATTCACGACGTGGGGTAATGATTTTTTCCGAGTGCTTTCAAGGCCCAAAGGGAGCAGTGATTATTCTGTGCAAGTTGCTTCCAGGTTCAATGCGATCATCATGGACTGGGCGGGCCTCGCAGCCTGGTCAACTCAGCGGATATAGATCGATCGTCTCTCTGGTGAACAGTTCACTGAATTTGTTATAATGATGATGATCATGGCTCTGAACGTGGCCCCTCCATTGCACACTCCACGAGTGAGTCGTTTCGAGATGGTTCCGACTACATTTGAGGAACATGAACCACTCCGTGAGCCACTTCATTAGTGGGAAGTTTCGAGTTGGTTTCTACTGCATTTGGGAAACAGGGGCCACACCTCTCCTCCCAAAAACACACACACACACACACACACATGCACCCTCCGAAAATAACCCATTATCCTCATATGAGAACAATCTATGTTATATATGCTGCATGAAATTTTCTAGGCTTGAAACATTTGACTATTTTTAGGTTTTCTTCTTCTCCAAGGAGAAGTTGGGGTTTTGGTGAGAGTTGAGAGTTGTTGATCTTGTTTATCATTTGCTGAGTCTGATTGGAGGTTGGAAACACTTGTATTTGGTGAAATACTTCCAACTTTAATACTCTTGTTTATTTACTTTCATTTCTTGTATTGAATCATGCTTAATTCAATGAATGCTTTGTTTATGCTCATGACGGCTGGCTAGATCTTTCGTGTGGGTGTTATGGGTTGATGTAGGATATTTTGATTGCTTTGTTGTGATTCTCACTGATCACTATAAGATTTACTGATTACAGTAAAACAGTAAAAATACTGATCACGGTAAAACAGTAAAAATGGAGAGTAAAAAAAAGCTTCACTATTTCTCACTGGAAATAAATTTACACACACTAGGGTAAACAATAAAAAAAACTCACTACAATTTACCTCTCTGGGGTAACTTCCCTCTCTGGGGTAATTTTCTCTCACCGGAGAAATCCCTCACTCTTACACCTCTCTGGGTAATTGTCTCTCTTCTTTCTCTTGAAGAAGAGAACTGATTGTGGGATTTGGGATGCCTTCATCCTCTGCCATAACCCCCTTTTATAGTGCTCAAAGCATAACCCAAAACTTCATTGATGACGTTAAAATGTAGACAAGGTATTAATTATGAAGATGACACTTCATACGGTTTGTCAAGAAAGGCAACTTGGTGGCAGCTGGCCCTTTCAATTCTCCCCCTCCAGTTGCATCAAAAATGATTGTTACTTAACAACCATCCCAGCTATGTCTCTGCACAGCTCCAGCTTCTCCCGTGTCACCACCTTCGTGAACATATCTGCTGGATTCTCCTTCGTGTGGATCTTCACTAGTCTCAACAGCTGTTGATCCATCACCTCATGTATCCAATGATACCGAATGTCAATGTGCTTTGTCCGAGCATGATACATCGAATTCTTGCTCAGATCTAAAGCACTTTGACTATCACAATGTACCATGTATATTTTCTGCTTGATCCCTAATTCTTGGAGAAATCGCTTTAACCACAACATTTCCTTACCATCTTCTGTAATTGCAAGATACTCCGCCTCTGTTGTGGATAGCGCAACGCACTTCTGCAATCTTGATTGCCAGGACACAGCTCCCCCTGTAAAGTGTAGACAAATCCTGATGTAGATTTTCTACTATCAAGGTCTCCAGCCATATCTGAATCTGTATAGCCCTCCAAGATTAGATCAGCTTCTCCGTAGCACAGACATGCCTTTGAAATACCTTTCAGGTATCGAAGAATCCACTTGACCGCCTCCCAATGTTCCTTTCCTGGATTAGAAAGGAATCGGCTCACCATTCCCACCGCATGGGCAATGTCAAGACGTGTACACACCATTGCATACATCAGACTCCCAACTGCTGAAGAATAAGGTATCAATGACATCTCCTCCGTCTCTTTCTTGGATGAATGGCTTGACCTTCTGCTCAACTTGAAGTGGTTGGCCAATGGAATGCTAACTGGTTTGGCATGATCCATCTTGAATCTCTTGATCACGAGTTCAACGTACTTCTCCTGAGATAGCCATAGCTTGTTGTGTTTCCTATCTCGGACTATCTGCATTCCCATAATTTGTTGAGCCGGACCTAAGTCTTTCATATCAAAAGACTTAGAGAGTTCCTTCTTCAGCTGGCCGATTTTAGTTGCATCTTGTCCAACGATCAACATATCGTCGACATATAAAAGCAATGCAACGAAGTTACCGTCTGGAAACTGCTGTGTATAAACACACTGGTCTGCAGCGGTCCTTTTGTAGCCTTGACTCATCATGAATGAGTCGAACTTCATGTTCCACTGTCGTGGTGCTTCCTTGAGTCCGTACAGACTCTTCTTCAGCTTACATACGAGGTTTTCTTTGCCTGAAACCTCGAAACCTTCTGGTTGCTCCATGTAGATTTCTTCATGTAGATCACCATGAAGAAACGCCATCTTGACATCCATCTGCTCAAGCTCTAAATTCAACCTGGCTACCAATCCGAGGATGACGCGGATTGAAGCCATCTTCACAACAGGTGAAAAGATCTCGTCAAAGTCAATACCTTTCTTCTGAAGGAATCCTTTGACCACCAGCCGAGCTTTGTGCTTCACCATCTTTCTGTTGCCATCTTTCTTGAGCTTGAACACCCACTTGTTCTTCAGTGCCTTCTTTCCTTGTGGAAGCTTGACCAACTCATAAGTAGAATTCTTCTGCAGAGATTCCATCTCATCGTGCATAGCTTGCAACCAACTTTCTTTGTTTTTGTGAGATATCACTTCATGGAAGCTCTCTGGCTCCCCCTCTTCAGAAAGTAGAAGATATTCATCTTCTGAATATCTGGTTGATGGAATCCGGCCTCGTTCAGATCTTCGTGCTTGTGAGTTGTTGACTTCAGGAGACGTACCATCATCTGCCTGCGGTGATGGTGGTGCAGTAGCCGCTGGAGAGGGTTGTGGCTCCCCTTGCTCAGCATCCGCCTCTTCTTCCACATCTTGTTCAACAGCCTCCTCCTCTTCTGGTATTTCTTCATGCACCTCTTCGTATTGCAATGGTGTTGGGTCTGGAACAATGTCTTCAGCGCTTGAGCTTGCAGTTGAAGATGCCATGGGCTTTTCAATGTCTTCTAATGTCTGATTTTCTTGGAACAGCACATCCCTGCTCCGAATAACCTTCTTCGTATTTGGGTCCCACAACCTGTACCCAAATTCTTCATCTCCATAGCCGATGAAGATACAAGGAATGGTCCTTGCATCAAGCTTCTGCCTTTGCTCCTTAGATACATGTGCAAAGGCTAAGCAACCGAATACCCTCAAGTGGGAGTATGATGGTTTCTTACCAGACCACACCTTCTCTGGAATTGCAAAATCCAAAGGTACTGACGGTGATCTGTTGATGAGGTAGCAGGCGGCACGTACAGCTTCCCCCCAGAATGGCTTTGGTAGCTTAGCCATACTAAGCATGCTTCTGACCTTCTCCATGATCGTCCGGTTCATCCTTTCAGCAACGCCGTTGTGTTGTGGAGTGCGAGGAACCGTCTTCTCGTGTCTAATGCCTTGACTTCTGCAGTAGACATCGAACGCTCTGGAAGTGTATTCGCCTCCATTGTCTGAGCGGAGGCACTTTAACTTCTTTCCTATCTCTCGTTCGACCATGACGTCGAACAGCTTGAAGAAGTCGAGCACTTGGTCTTTCGTCCTCAAGAAGTAGACCCACACCTTCCGAGAAGCATCATCAATGAAGGTCAGAAAATACCTATTGCCACCCAACGATTCAACCTCCAAGGGACCGCAAACATCAGAGTGTACCAGACTGAGTAACTCTGATCTCCTTGTTGAAGAAGAATTGAAGGAGACTCGATGTTGCTTGCCAACTAAGCAATGCTGACAAGGATCTAGTCCAGCATCCTTAGGGATTGAGATCAGCTCCTTCTTTGTCAAGAGAGATAACCCTCTCTCACTCATGTGACCAAGTCGTTGGTGCCACAGACTTGGAGTAGCCTCACGTTCCACCACGTTAAGGCTATCGGTACATATATTCACATGAGTTTTGTATAACGTACTGCAAATGTGCCCCTTTGCGATAATCATGGCACCTTTCGTCATTCTCCATGTGCCGTTGCTGAAGTGGTTGTCGAAGCCCTGTTTGTCAAGGGCTGTTCCAGAGAGCAAGTTCAGCCGGAGATCTGGCACATGACAGACATCCTTCAGCGTGATTGTGCAGCCGACGTTCGTCTTAATCCGAACGTCGCCAATTCCCACGATCTTGCAGGAACTTGTATTCCCCATCTTCACAATGCCAAAGTCTCCTGCCTTGTAGTTGGTGAAGAAGTCACTTCGAGGAGTGGCGTGGAATGATGCTGCTGTATCAACCACCCACTCACTGTCCTGGTTGGAGACGTGAAGGCATGTCTCTTCTTGGATAGAGCAAATAGCCACTTCTCCGGTGCAAGTGACTAACACCTCTCCATTCTTCGTCTTCTGTTGAGAACCAATTTGACCTTGTTCTCGCAACAGCTTCCGGCAGTTTTTCTTCATGTGGCCCTCCATGCCACAATGGTAACACTTGTAGGTAGGCCTCCTCCCGTCTGTGGACCTACCACGGCTTTTGCTCCTGCCTCTGCCCCAGCTGCGACCACCTCCTTGTTGTCTTCCTCGAGTCTCTGTCACGAGGGCATGCGATTGGTCGGTGCCGGCTTCTTTTCTCCTGGCCTCCTCGTTGAAGAGGGCATCCTTAACCATAGACATGGTAAGTTTGCCGTTTGGTGCCGAATTGCTGAGAGAGACCACCAACGTCTCCCAGTTGTCCGGAAGAGAACTGAGAAGAATAAGAGCTTGCTCTTCATCTCCAAGCTGTAACTCCATTGCAGATAGTTGATTCACCAGGCTCTGGAACTCGCTCGTGTGCTCCACAACGGAAGTTCCACTCCGCAGCTTCAAATTTACCAGTCGCCTCATTAACAAGGCTTTGTTTCGAGCAGTCTTGGCTTGGTACATGTCCTCTAGCTTTTGCCAGAGGGCATATGCGTCCGTCTCCTGTGCAACATGGTGGAAGACGCTGTGATCGATCCATTGTCGGATTTGACCGATCGTCTTTCGATTCATCTTCTTCCAGTCAGCTTCTTTGGTGGAATCTGGCTTTACTCCTTTGACCTCCAATGGGTCAAATAAATCTTTACAACTGAGGAGATCCTCCATTCGAGGTCTCCACATTGTGTAATTTATGGCCGTCAGCTTGACCATAGCTCCTGACGATGATGACTCTTCCATTGATATTTTGAGGAGGAAAAAAAATAATGGCAAAAAAAATTTCACTCTTTTTTTGTTTACTCACACACACACAGCTCACTCGAAGCTCTGATACCAATTGTTGTGATTCTCACTGATCACTATAAGATTTACTGATTACAGTAAAACAGTAAAAATACTGATCACGGTAAAACAGTAAAAATAGAGAGTTAAAAAAAGCTTCACTATTTCTCACTGGAAATAAATTTACACACACTAGGGTAAACAATAAAAAAAACTCACTACAATTTACCTCTCTGGGGTAACTTCCCTCTCTGGGGTAATTTTCTCTCACCGGAGAAATCCCTCACTCTTACACCTCTCTGGGTAATTGCCTCTCTTCTTTCTCTTGAAGAAGAGAACTGATTGTGGGATTTGGGATGCCTTCATCCTCTGCCATAACCCCCTTTTATAGTGCTCAAAGCATAACCCAAAACGTCATTGATGACGTTAAAATGGAGACAAGGTATTAATTATGAAGATGACACTTCATACGGTTTGTCAAGAAAGGCAACTTGGTGGCAGCTGGCCCTTTCATGCTTTGCTAATGTTTATTTCAAGCATCCCTTGTTAATCCATGTTGTTGGGGGCTTTGGACCTATGTTTTATTGAATCTAACACTACCCGTCGAGGGACCAATGAACGGTAGTTATGCCGCGAGGCACTTCCTATGTGGCTATGGGGTCTTGCATACCTTGAAATGGATGTGAGTCCCCCTTGATTCATAATCCTCAGTTTAAAGGTCTAAATCCCACATCATCCCATATTTCTTAAGTGGGTTGTAACTCGTTCCTTGAATTGTGCATTACCCGAAAGAAACTGTAGAACGGTGGTTGTGTGATGCGCAGCGCAACCTATATGCACTACTTACACACACCTTAAAATGGATGTAAGAGTTGATTCATGAGACTTAATTAGGGAAAGAACACATTTAACAATTATCTTTGGTGCACCCCATGCGTACTTAATTGATTCATTTTCCGATCCACATAGGTTGACATGGATGTGTGATTGATTTATCTTGGTACTAACATTTAACAAGGCAATCGAGTAATCCTATTGATATCCTAAACACCCACACCCTTTCTCTCACTTGCATCCAAATCCTAGGAAATTACCTTAATCTAGGGTAGTTAGATAATTCACCTTTTCACACAACCATTCACCCCCATAGGGTGGTTAGAACCATCATCATTTCTCTGCAAACTTTAATTCTTTATGTGAATTTGCAGATTAGTTCCGTCCCTGTGTAATCGACCACATACTCATCGGGATTATTACTTGCCGACCTTGTACACTTGCAAATAGCACCTTTTCGTGCGAGTCAAGCAAATGGGCGTCGTTGCTGGGGACGGCGTATCTTCATTTCACACTTTGGTCTTTGTGCTGTAACTTTGGTGAGATCTTTTCATTCTCTTGCCTATATCCACTGTGATTATCCGTACTCGTTTTTTCAATTCATATAATCACCAAAATCATAAAAATTAGGTTAGTTTTGGAAACTATTGGTTTGGCTTAATTTTCTAGTTTATGTGGTTAAGGACTCCTCGAACACATAAATTAGTGAGAATCGTAGACATGACCGACAACAATACCAATGGCAATGACAATAACCACCATAGTGATGATGAGGATGATCACTCCCAAAACGTGGGAGATAGAAGTTTGAGATATGTGTTGAGACCGAGTAGGTCTGCTACCGGCTCATGCATTGTGCTTCCCACCGATGTGCCTTCCTTTAGCCCAAGACCGGGGACATTTCAAATTCTCCCCACCTTCCATGGTGTGGAGAAGGAGAACCCATATTTGCATGTAAAGGATTTCGAGGATGTTTACCTCATCTGTTCAGATGGGAAGGCTAGTAACGAACCCATCTATCTTAAATTATTTTCTTTTTCATTGAAGGATAAGGCTAAAAATTGGTTTAACGCTATACCTCCTCGTTCCATTAATTCTTGGTTACCAATGCAAGCCAAGTTTCTTAAGAAGTTTTTTTCTTTGCACAGGACTCACGGATTAAAGCAGCAAATTGCAAACTTTTCTCAAAAGGCGAATGCGAATTTTGATGTCGCTTAGGAAAGGTTCAAGGAGTTACTACTAGCGTGTCCATACCATGGGTTTGATGAGTACCATCTCATCGGTTTATTCTACGATGGACTTATCCCATGCATGAAACAATTTGTGGAGATGATGTGCAATAGGGAATTCTTGGACAAGACACCAAAAGAGGCATGTACATACTTGGAGTCCATTACAAAGAATGCGAAAAGTTGGGATGCGGCTCCGGCCCGAATCGGAAAGAAAAGAATCACCTCAACCTGAGGTCGGGACGATGTCCCTCCCTGAGCTTACCCATCTTATGGGTATGACCTGACCTCTTCAATTTCACCCTGACGGCTCCCTACGACCCTTCATGCTCTCTAACGCAGCCCACTGGTTGTGTCACTGCCTTTACCAGACAGCCACCACTTACTTCGCCACCGACATCTGCTGCAGTGGTTTCTTCACCATTTTTGCTAGGATGCATGATATTCACCTTCCAGACGACCTTCCCCACCTGTGGCCCGACATGCTTGACCATCGGCGTGCTCGAGCATATGCATATTATCCGACCATGCGGGGATCGTCACTGGCTATATCTCGTAGGCACCCACTATATCTCCCACATGGTGCTCCCCACCCCTCACCTCACACACATCCCAGTTGTCCAGCTTAACTGGATGATTCCTAGGGTCGAGCCACTCCCTCCCCTACACGAACTCGAGCCCCCGGAGCACCGGTCGAGGCAGCTGCCGATGACCTGGTCCCACGCTCCCCGGTGTTCAAGTTGCATGACATTGCTGCCTTAGTTACCGGCCTCCCAGTACCACATGCTCACCCATCATCTTCAGGAGCCGTCTTTTCCACAGCCATTGTATCCACCGTCCCCACCACATCCGAGTCTTCAAGGACTGTCTTCACCTCTTGCCCCGAGACTCAGACTTTTGTCTCCACCGTTTCCTTGCCGAAGGGCACTGATTTCGAGTCTGCTCTTGACTTCACCGATCTAGATTATTCAGAGCACGACCCTGCCCCCAGTCTTCCACCTCTCAGCGACCTGATAGCTTCACTTCCTCTATCCTTAGGCCACCAGATTACATTTTCTAGCACCACTTCCTCCTCATCCGCGGCCATTTTCACGGAGAGTGTCTCGGCGTCTATCCACATCTCTGTGTCGACGACAGCTCTTTCTTCCGCCGTTTCTGAGTTGACTTCGAGCTCACCCTCTCCTACCTTCCACGCTAGTCACCGTGCATCAGCTGCACAGCATCGATTCACGAGAGTGGTGACCCACCGTCACATTCCTCGCCCTCCACCCGACTCACGTACATCAGACGCTTGCCTGATCGCGTTAGAGGAATCGACTTCCTGCTTACGATAGGATTTCGAGGACTTTGTACGCTCGATGGCGACACACCGAGCTAGAGTCGAGTCAGACCTGACTTCTATTATAGACATGCTTCGGCACCGTGGACCCCCTACTGTTATCCTTGCACATGCTCTGCCTCCCAGGCCTGACACTGTGACCCTGCACCACTCAGTGCTTCACTTTCTCAGGCTTCTGCAGAGCCTTTTTCTACCACTTCTGAGTTGGTTGTCACATTAGATCCTCTGTCTACCATGGTGTTATATTCTGCTGAGCCCTCCACTACCACCATTGATCTCACCACCGACCCTCCTCAGTCCTCATGACTCCCAGCCAGATCCTCCCACTGCTCCCGGTCCATAGCAGAGGGACCCATCACCACCCCCAGAGGGTGGTGCCTCTGCTTGATGTCGTCCTTACCTGCTTCTGCCTCCCTATTTATTTTGTGTCCATCTGTCTGTTCGGGGCCTTACATTTAAATAGCTTGGGGGAGGAGCCACCCATGCATCATATTTCATTCAGCATTGCATCATTCCATGTTTTTATTTTTATTTATCCTTTTTGCACAGTTTTTTTATTTCTTTCCCCCTACCCACCCCACCCCTTTAGCATCATCTCCCGCACGAGCGTTTTCTTAGCAGTGAGGACACTGCTAGGTTTAGCTTGGGGGATGAGCGCTACCGCTTTTATTTTTGATTTTTTCTTTTACATTTTCCTCCCTTATTTCAGTTTTTATTTCACTTTTTCACCGCCTTTTCACGTCGTTTTCTTTTTTCTCATTTTGCATCATATTTTCTATTTCCACCATGCATGCATCTCTTCTCCTTTATTTTTCCTATCTTCTCCGCCTTTTTCTTTTTATTTGCTAAGGATGTTCCGCATGATGATATCTCTCATAGACTTATTAGTCTTTTACGATGCTCATTTTCGATGACATGCTATTAGGGTAAATTTCAGTTTTACTATCTATATGCGTGCATTTCTATTGCTGATCTATCTGATTTAATGCTTAAAATAAATTGAAAATTAAATGCATGAATTAGTATCTAGTATGCACTATGTTGGGTAATGCACCTAGGTTCACGTATCACTAGAATACTTGGAGCATCTGTTTTTCGTCTCAGTCACTTCTGTTTGCATGCCTGCTGATATTGTGCTTATTACTGCATGCCTTTCAGTATTCGTTTAGAGGAATGAAAATATCCATGCTATATATGAGTTTAGTTAGGGTATTATTTAATCAAACTTTGTGCACCCTCTTATGAGTGAACCGAGAGTTATATTATTTTCATTCTCCACATATCTATATATATCTCTACATATCAGTTGGTTATACTCCCACTGCTATCTTTACCGTATCTCACTTCCCAAACCCAAAAAGAAAAAATATAGCTTCTAATTGAAAAAAAAAGAAGAAAAGAAAAAAGAAAGAAAATGAATAAATATCGTTTTGTATCCTTTCATTAGAAGATATCACTTATACTGGGAAGAAAAAAAGAAAAAAATTTCATATCATTTTCCTGGATGCGACGCCTTAAGCTAAGATTGGAGGGTAAACCAACTGATTACATGAGTGAGCATGACATTAGAGTGGAGACGGTACATAACGGGGAGATTTAATAATACCTAAACTTTACGAAATGCTTTAGTTTTTGGAGATTTTTCATGAATCGAAATGAATATCTGAATGGCATGACTTTTTCTATTCTTCATTGCATGTTGTGTTATTTCTTTATACTTCTTGTGTATATGTGATTGAAAAGGGCGTTGCCAACTTCTTTATACTAGACTCTAGGGATTGCAAGAGATTGATATGATTTGATGGCTTTATTTCAGTAGATCCATATCCTTTGCATGCATTGCATGCTAGTCATATGATTTGTAAAACTAGAATTTGCCCTTAGCATGTATGTTTATCATTCAGAGCATCGTGATATACTATTAAGTCCTGAAATCTGACTGATCATCCCTAGCACTCCTCCTTTCACTTCTATTCCCTTCTCTTTTCACTTTTCCTCTCTTTCTATTTTTATTTTCCTATTCCTTTTTGTTTTCCTCCCGGCGTACCGATTATTCGTCTTCCTCGAGGACGAGTAAGAAGTGAGCTTGGGGGATTTTGATGTGTCCATATTTTCCACTATTTTCATATCATCATTTCATTGCATCACATGCCATTGTCGCATCCAAATCCCATATTTTACTACGATATTGCATTTCTGACGATATATTCTAGTTTTGTAGTGTTTTATGAGTTTTCAGGGATTTTGGAGCGATTTGGGACCCCACTTGGGTATGGACACATCCGACATGCCTGTGAGCTCGTTGGTGGAGCCCAGTTGGAGTTCACCACACTTTTGGAGCCAATGGAGGAGAAGAGAGAGCAGAGGAGAGGGAGGAGGCTTCAGCAGCTCTTGGGATTTATTTCCCAGACTGCTCGGTCGAGCAGTACAAATGCTCGAACCGAGCAGGATCAAATGAGAAACAGAGGCTGATACGGTGATCACTCGGACCGAGAAGTACATCTGCTTGGTCAAGCAGCGTCAAATTCCAAAACTCAAGCAATTCCAGCGCACGGCCCGAGTAGCTCTTTAGTGACCGAGTCAGCCTCTGCTCGGACCTAGCTGAACTGACTCGGTCCGGGCAGTCAGAGTAAAGATTTGGAGAATTTTCGAGTCCCTGGCATGCTCGGTCGAGCAATTCAGCTACTCGGGCCGAGCGACCAAACGAGCAATGCATTGCTCGACCAAGTAGCTTACTCGGTCGACAACTCCAGGGCCATTTTTGGAAAGTTTTTCTGAAGCCGTCGATTGCGCAACGCGAGGGACTGAAGGCTGAGGGAGCTGTGCGACATCTGGGGGCGACTCATTAGGGGATTTTCTGAAAAGTTTTAGAGAGGAGAGCTGAGTGATTTTTGGGGAGTTCTTAGATTAATTTTTGTAAGAGATTATTGGATCGACATCTCCGGATTATTGCTATTGTTCTTGATTGTTTTTGAGCTTGGAAATCTGGAATATTTTTGGATCTATAAACTGAAATCCTTATCTATTTCTCACTGTAAGTCTTTTACCTCTATTCTTTTGATTGCTATAATGTCTTCATCTCTAAAAATGATGTTTTTATCAGCTATTATCGCCATGTGTGAGTAGATCTTTCTAGGGTTGATGGGTTAGCCCTATGATCCTAGGGGGAGACGTAGATCTGGATATCTACGTTGAATTAGGGGTTTAGGGAAGTATTTCGGTCAATCCTACCGACTGCCTAGATAACCCGTACTGAGATCATGCCCATGATCTGTGGAATTGATGTGCTTAAGGGGTATCTAAGGATTCGAATAGGGAAATCAGTGGATCCAATCGAGGCTCGTAACCATGCCCAGCTTGTGCCTTGAAGGGATCCATCGACAAACTATACCGCTACGTTGACGGCTACCGCCATTGCGGCAACGAGAGCCACCGAAATACCTTGCAATTCTAACCCACGAGAGTGGTACGAATTAGGAGATTAATCCCCTAGCCCTAATGCAACGTAATGATCCTATTCCAACGTTGACCCCCAACGATCTTAGTGGTGATCCCTAATGCCCTAGTCAATTTTATTAGTGAAACAACATCAACACCCCAACCTACTATTTCAACCCGATAGCTATCTCACTTCGAGATCTAGAAATAACCTGAGAATCCATACACACTATCACCATCCTTGTGGGATTCGATATCATTTATACTATAACTCGACACCGTCTGCTTGCGGATTTAGCCCGGAATTGAAGCCTAGGGGCCATACCATGTCTGGCGATCGTGACACCGCCAGGTGGAACCTAGGTGTAGGTTTTGGGTGCGCCAACAGCTCTCCACATTTAGCCTCTCAGTGTTGAAGCACCGCATGTAGCTCCTTAGGATTTCGCCCGGCCTCTGTATCACATTGAACAGAAGCTCTGAGTCCGGCTTTATCTGTCGACCGTCCATAAATTGCTTGCAGAACTTCTGGGTGAGGTCCTAGAAGTTGCTAATGGAATGGCTGGTGAGTTTGTTGTTGCAATTCTTGGCGGATTTATGGAGGGTGCAATAGAAGCCACGACAGAGCAGAGCGTCGTCGGCCCCCTGGAACGTCATGACGTGACCTTCCGGGTCCGCCGTGCCGTCGTATTTCTCTAAGTTCGGCACCTTGAACCTAGATGGTATTCGTGCATCGATGATGCTCCTTACTAATGGGCAACTGCCGTCCTTGGGGCCTCCCACATTTCTTTGGCCTGCTAGCGTTTCGACGCGAGGGCCAGGTTGCCCGGCGGGTTGACATGGGTTTTGGGAGAGTCTGCTCGATGGCCATCCCGACTGAGGATAGGCATTGGTCGCCGAGCGCTCCTCCTTCAGTGGCGATCTTCCCGATCTTTATGCCTCCTCTGATGCGGGCTCCTGTTTCGACCCTGCCAATCCTCGACGGTCCAACGGTTAGGTGATCATCGACGTGCTGAGTGTTGTCGCATGGATGAAGCCGTGGTCGATTCGCCTCTGATCCATTCGGCCCTTCCATCCGCCTTATCCTAGAGCGAGGTGGGAGTGAGGGATCGCACCGGGACGAAGTTCGACATGGTGAACCGTCGCTCCGGGTTATCACCCTCTCTGCCGTGGTCGGTGACCACGACTGAGCGCAGCGGGGGACGGGTTGGACTCCAGACTGGTTGGGCGTCATTGAGTAGACTCGACGCGACTGGATCTTCTTGACCTGAACAGACTACAAAGCTCATTAGGGGGTCGGACCTTGGTTCCGACCAAGTCCCCCCGACCAAGTCCCCCCATGCCTAAGTAAGAACGGATCTGAAGGATTCTCGGTGGGATCGGTATGGCTCACGGGGAGGTCTATACGCGAGTCCTCGGTCCGAGCTGTGGAGGAGAATTTTATGGTGGAGATAAGGTCGTTCAAGAAGAACGCCTCATAGGTTTTTAGTATCCAGGAAGTGATCCTTTACACGTTGTTCTTCGAGTCACTTTATAGGAGTCTTCCCCGGCCACGTCTCCTTGACGTCCCCTCATCTCGCCCCGATCATCCGCCACTTTGATGGCGCCTTCATGGGTCATGAACGTGGACATAATGGGGCCCCTTAATGGTGATTAACGGGGACGCGTTTTAAGGGGAGTGGTTAACTCCTTCTGGCGTGGGTCAGCGGTTGTGTCCACGCCAATCCGAGGCCGGCTCGACTCTGATTCTTCGTGGGGGGCCTTGTTCTCCCAGGCCCGTGGGTTTGCAACACGAGCTTGGGCCGTTCGGTCTTGGCACATCCTGGGAAGGCCGTATCAGGTTCCCTACGAAAAAAATTTACACCGCATTCCATCCTTGTCATTTATAATTTATGATTAAATTCTGGCAATCCTTCAATTAACTTATTTACCCAAATTAGCATCAATGTCCAAAATCTGCTTTATTTTATAAAATAAATTGTCCTTGGCAATACTTGAGGAGTTGGTCGTTTGACTAAGGTTATATTTGGCTAGAAGGAAAAGAAAAGAAAGTTAGAAGGAAAAATATTTTCCATTGTTTGGTTGAAAAGAAAAAACATATGAAAATGAAAATGAAAGAAAACAAATTAAAATTCATATTAAAACTTTTCTTTGAGTTTTTCCTCCTATTGGCCCAAGGAAAATGAGGGAAAAGAGAGCTAAACTATTTTTTCTGACTTTCACGTATTTATGTTCTTTAGCAAACATAATTAGTTGTGATTTTTAAAGTATTCACGAATTATTCATAATTTTGTATCAAAAATCATGAATAATTTGAATTTTTCAAAAAATCAAGAATATTATTAACTTTTTATTAGCAAATTATTTGAAAAACTGGCAAATTATTCTCGAAATTTTCAAATAATCACGAATAATTGACTTATATTTCCAAAAAAACACTTACAATATATATTCTTTCGTGAATTGTTCGAAAAGTAGTGAATAATTCATGAATTTTTAAAAAATAAAAGTTACGAATAATTCGTATCTTTTAGAATTTCGTGAATTGTTCACGAATTTTTCAAATAGCTCGCGAATAATTCTCTAAGTTTCCAAATAAGTTCCGACTCTTTAGTGTATTTTCAAGCATGCATGAATTGTGTGAATAATTCACGATTTTTAAAAAACTCGCAGTTGCTTGAAAAATCCACACATTATGCACGAATTTCTCAAATAGCTTGCAAATTATTTCAAACTTTTAAACAAAAATTTGTAAATTATTCACGTGCTATTTAATAACATATTATCTGCCAATCATAATATATATAAAATGTTATCGAATTATTCGTTACGATTCATAAATTATTTGCTAACTTAATAAATTATTCAAAAAAAACCAACAAGTTTTTAATTTAAAAATAAAAATTTAATTTGTTATGCTGGTAGAAGGATTTGAGTTCACATCGTAACCGGTTAAATTATTTTTTATTCAATTTCGATGAGCAACCTAATAAAAGTGTATTTTGTTGAAGGTTGTACTTTTTCCTTAGGCATGGGTTCAGATCATGTTTTCATCAATCTGTTATCTTTGGAGGGACTGTAAGTTGGGTCGTTTCAGCCGATTGGTCCACTGTTTTCTACCTCAACATCTAATTCAATCCGGCAAGTGCGGTTTATTAAACCCGGTCTGACCGATCGATGTCGGGCCCACCCACGCTACATACCAGTCCCTAGGTTACGATGCGAGGAGCCGCCTTTGAGGGAAGCAGGAGTGGATGACGGGAAAACGGGCGTGTGCATAGCATTTCTTATCATACGAGGTGAAGCTGGAAGTGGACCAAAGGCGAGCAACATCCATCACTGCTCCTTTTCCCCATCCGGTGCTTATTTAAGGTCAAGGCTAACTCTAAGCATCACTTGATAGCTGTGGTAGGTATCATCTCTCTCTGCCCCTCCCTCTCTCTCTCTCTCAAAAGACATGGAAGCAAAAGATTGCACACAAGATGGTTCGGTCGATCTCCAAGGCCGACCGGCCGTCGCCTCTCGAACCGGGAGGTGGAGGGCTTGTTCCTTCCTAGTAGGTAAGTTTAAACATTACATACGATATATTAATTCATCATCTCACGATCGGTCTGGTCTCTGCTAATGCCTGTCGATTCTGAACGGGAACAGGGTACGAAGCATTCGAGAGGATGGCTTTCTACGGAGTGGCCTCAAACTTGGTGGTGTACCTCACCACGCAGCTACACGAGGACACCGTCTCCTCGGTTCGGAACGTCAACAACTGGTCCGGTTCGGTCTGGATCACCCCCATCCTCGGCGCCTACATCGCCGACGCCTACCTGGGCCGCTTCTGGACCTTCACCGTTTCCTCTCTCATCTACGTCATGGTAATTTCTCTCATTGAAACTTTTTACTGGTCGGAGGTGAGGAAATGAATGGTGCCAATAGAAAAGTCTGGATAGCCTTTGCGTACACTAGCTTGTATTTTTGCGCTTCCTTTGCTTGTCCGATACCTTGTTTTGTTTGGCGAGATGAGCTTTCATTGGACGGTGAAGCCCCACACTTAACTTGCATGTAGACGAATTGATGGGAAAATTTCTTCATTTCTTTGGACCACTCTTTTGACAACTTGATTTCGTCACTGTATGCTTACGATTAAGATAGTGGCATTTAACTGTTGTTTGCGGATGTTGGGCCCATGGCCCATAAGTGACGGCCTGTGTGATTCCTTTGCCAACAGGGAATGGTGCTCCTGACAATGGCCGTGTCCGTCAAGCCCTTGCGGCCGACTTGCGGCGGTGGGGCCTGCGGCAAGGCCGCGGCGTCGCAGGTCGCGTTCTTCTACACGGCGCTCTACGTCACCGCGGTCGGCGCCGGCGGCACCAAGCCCAACATATCCACCTTCGGCGCCGACCAGTTCGACGACTTCGACCCCAGGGAGAAGAGGCTCAAGGTGTCCTTCTTCAACTGGTGGATGTTCAGCTCGTTCCTGGGTGGGCTAATGGCGACGCTTGGGCTTGTGTACATACAGGAGAACCTGGGGTGGGGGGTTGGTTACGGGATACCCACTGTTGGGCTCATGGTCTCGTTGGTGATATTTTATGTTGGGACCCCCAACTACAGGCACAAGGTGAGGAAGGGGAAGAGCCCTGCTCGGGAGATGGCTAGGGTTTTGGCTGCGGCCTTTGCTAACAGGGGGATGACGCTGCCCGACGACCCGAACGAGCTTTACGAGCTCGAACCGCAGCATTTTGTGATCACTGGGAAGAGAAGAGTCCATCATACTTCGTCGTTCAGGTATTTTCTTCTATTTCCAAGGCATATATAGTTTTTGGAACCGAAAGGGTTGATAGAGTTTAGAGTCTAATTAAGCTGAGGTTTCATAAACTATGACGAATTTCTAAGGAAACTGGGATAAAACTTGACCTTTGTATTTGCCCAAAAGGATAAATAAGAGAATAATTGGTATCGGAGAAAATGTGCGTCAGCTAAAGTTAAACTCTTGCCTTTTTATTTTTTACGTGACTGTTGGATCCGTTCATATTGTTCTTCATGTTCTAATCAATATCTCAAATCATCAATTGTTAAGTAAATCCAAGATGTTTTGCCTGTTCATCAACTCGTTGGAATTTTTATGGTTTGACATTACGTAATAGATATTTTTTGTAACGGCTAGATGAACGAGCAAAAACCTTAGAATTCACAAGAAATTTGGTAGTTTGACGTTTTAGAACAAGAAGATAAAAATAACAGAACCGATTTGCCCGATGTGTGACTAAACAATGTTCTTTATTTTCCTCTCTCATTCGAGGGTATGAGTCCCTCTCTCCTGCGTGCGCAAATTAATTTGACAAAAAACAATCAAATTAAAAATCACATCATACCATCCATCTCTCATTTGCTTTCTTTTTTAAGGAAAAAAGGCCTCTCCCTGCTCCGAAGTCACCTGTGCAGATTTTTTGCACACCCCTACGTACCATCATCGTATATGATGTACAAAAGAAACCCCTCGTATACGACATAATCCCCATTATTGTCGTACTATAATCCACTCGCCTTAGGGTTGAAGAATAGCTGCAGATTGATTGGTTGACACGAACCTTTTAAGGCCGTGGTGCTTGTAGCCAATGGCTGGGGATTTGCATGCATAAGAATGGGAGACTAAAATGAAGAATATAATCTTTAGTGCCTGTTTTAATAATGACTCATTGACTATCTTGGTGGTAATCAATCACCTTTCAAACCAAAGGATAACATGAAGATCACTCCATAAAGATAACATTCAAAAATTTTGATTGCTTTACCATATTTAGCCTTTTTAAATAAAATTACCAAATAAAATTTTGTGACTTTTAACTGAGAATTTGATATCTGAAATATTAGTGTCAGTACATTATATGATTGAAGCTCAGAGTATGTTGTGTAACATTTGGTGGTAGATAATTAGTAAGCTCAATAATTTTCCCTCACTCACAGGTGCTTGGACAAGGCAGCCATAAGGGGTGAACCCAACAAGCCCGGCTGCACCGTGACCCAAGTGGAAGAGACCAAGCTGGTCCTCGGCATGGCATTGATATGGCTCACCATCCTCATCCCAAGCACCGTCTGGGCCCAGGTCAACACCCTCTTCATCAAGCAAGGCACCACCCTCGACCGGTCCCTCGGCGGCCGCGGCGCCGGCGGGGCCCGCCCATTCCAGGTCCCCGCCGCCTCCCTCGGCAGCTTCATCACAGTCTCCATGCTCCTCTCCGTCCCCCTCTACGACCGCTACCTCGTCCCCTTCCTCCGCAGCCGCACCGGCAACCCCCGGGGGATCACCCTCCTCCAGCGCCTCGGCGTCGGGCTCGTCTTCCAGGTCCTCGTCGCCGCAGTCGCCTACCTCGTCGAGCTCAAAAGAATGCAGGCCATACGCGACCACGGCGCCACCGGGGGCAGCGACATCGTGCCCATGAGCATCCTGTGGCTGCTGCCGCAGTACGTGCTGCTGGGCGTCGGGGACGTGTTCATCGCGATAGGGATGCTGGAGTTTTTCTACGACCAGTCGCCGGAGGACATGCAGAGCCTCGGGACGACCTTCTTCACGAGCGGGATCGGGGTGGGCAACTTCCTGAACAGCTTCCTGGTGACGGTGGTGGACAGGGCGACGAGGCGGGGGGGAGGGAAGAGCTGGATCGGCGACAACCTCAACGACTCCCACTTGGACTATTTCTACGGGTTTATAACGGCGATCTCGGCCGTGAACTTGGCCGCTTTCGTTTCGCTTTCGGGCCGGTATAACTATAAGAAGGAGACGCTGGAGGTGGGAGAATTCGGTAAGGTTAATTTGCCGATGGAAGCAGGGGCGCCCATTGGGATAGACAGCCCATCTCTAGGGTGATTGCAGGCTTACTCGGTTTGCTAGACACACATAAGACGTATATATCTCTTGTATAAAGTATCAAATATTATGTACTTTTTATCCCACATGTCTTTTATGATGAAGAATGTATAATAACTATATATACATATGCACCTCTCAGGCTAAGTTTTCTATCATTTTTGCAACAAGTAATGGACCGTGCATGGCAGCATGTGTATATATATCTTCAGATTATTGTGGGAAGCACATAATAAAAATCAAAAAATCAAAATGGATGGCTTGCCTGGCTGAGTGAATTAAATTGTGACTCATGTTATTTGTTGTCTCCAAACATGACATTTTTTGGGGAGGAGTTGCTTATGAAGGAAGCTGTTGGCAATGTGGTAGATCTGGACGAATGAATGTTCAGAAGGAAAGTCAACACATGAACATAAGTTGGAACCAATGGGTGAAACAGAGCATGATATTCATTAGCCGATTGTTAGGAAGTCTAGTCGGTTGACTTGAGCCCCTAAGAGTTACTACGGTTTTCTCGTACGTAGGCGGAGGAGCCAAGGATGGCATCATAGTCGATGATAACCCTGTTATAGTTTCCAGGAAGCTGCCATTCAGATTAGAGACTCTCAGAAATGCCTTGATGCAATTAAATCAAAAATCGAGACCATTAATAAGGAATGGACCATGGAAAATACGCCCAAGGGAATCGTTCACATTGGCTGCAAAGTGGACCTTCAAGAAGAAGATCAGTGCAGATGGAAAGATAGAGATGCACACGGATAGACTGGTTATGAAAGGTTATTGTTAGATTCTAGGAATAGACTATGAGAAGACATTCTCACCAGGAGCCATGCACAAATCTATTCGGATCATACTCGCTATTGATGCCTATTATGTCTACAAAATCTGTCAGATGGATGTAAAAACTACTTTTCAAAAAGGTTATTTGGACGAACAAATTTACATGGCTCGGTTAGAAGGTTTCGAGATCATTGGGAGCCAAAAGAAAACTTGTAGCCTGCGTATGTCCATTTATGAACTTAAGCAGGCATCAATGAGCTGTAACATCCGATTTGACAAAACCATCAAAGAGTTTGGCTTTGTCAAAAATAAAGATGATTCGTGCATTTATAAGAAGACCAGTGGAAATTCTTTGTTCATCCTCGTATTGTACGTGGATGACATTCTTTTGATAGGGAACAACATAGAGATGGTGAAGTCTGTCAAAGGATGGTTGTCAAACCAATTCTCCATGAAAAACTTGGAAGAAGCATCGTTCATACTAGGTGTGAAGATCTATAAAGATAGATCTACGAGAAGGTTAGGACTCTCGTAGTCCAGTTACATTGATACCATGCTAAAACAGTTTAGCATGGTAAATAGTAACTGTAGCTTCATACCAGCCAATTGTGGTATAACTATTTCTAAGAAGATGTCTTCAAATACTGACTTGGAAAGAGAAAGCAAGAAAAAGGAAACATATGCTTCGTCAGTTTGACCCATCATGTATACTATGATATGTACCAATGTAGATGTCACTTTTGCACTAGGTGCAGTACGTGGATATAAGTCTAACCCTAGAGAACAACACTGGACATCGGTTAAGAAAATTCCAAGTACTTATGAAGAACTAGAGACTTTGTATTAAGTTATGCAGATGAAGAACTCAAAATTGAGAACTTCACAGACTCCAGTTTTCAGAGTGACTTGGATGAAAGCAAGTTTGTATCAGGATATATTTTTTCCCACAATAGAGGGGCAGTGAGCTAGAAGAGTTCCAAGCAAGACACTGTCGCTGATTCCATGATGGATGCCAAATATATAACGGCCAACGATATGTCCAAAGAAGCAGTTTGGATGAGAAAGTTTGTTGACTAAATGGAATGGTGCTTGCCATTAAAGATCCAATACCCTTGCATTGTTTTCACAATGCAGCCATTAGCTTGGTCAAGGAACCGAGGCTACATAAAATATCCAAATACATTATTCGTAAATATCACCTTATACGATGTGATACAGAATTAAGGAAAGACATAGAACTCTTGTGGGTCTACACATAACAATTTAGCAGATCCATTCATAAAGGTTCTACCATGTGATCGTTTGGAGAGACTCATGTATAAAAGCTGTATGAGATACCACCATAATTGCGGTTGAGTCCAAGTGGGAGATGTTGAGAGATGTATGCCTTTGAGGCCAATTATCTGTAATTACCACATCTTGTTCAAATATAACAGTATGCTATTTGGTACTTGTTGAGTCAGTGGGCCGGCATTCAAGATAACTCAGTCGGCAAATGATTATGGCCCGCAAGGCCCACCTCAGAAGCCCGATATCGACTCAGTCAAAGCCTAATGGTCAGTCGATCGTTGAGTCCGCTTCACTACAACGTGGGATTAAAGGTGGGCTCGTGAATCTCGGAGACATACACAACATTTAATCCTATTAATGGGGGAAGATCGTAGCCCCATTATGGGTAGCCGTTATCACCCCAATGTCTCCAAAGGAGCCCTAAACGTCTATAAATAGAGGAAAGGGCCCCATTTCCACAGACGGGGTCTAAGACATAGAACTCTACTTTCTAAGCTTATACTTCTTATACATTCGAGTTTGCACCGCCAGACTTGAGACGAACCTCCGTGGTCGATCTCAGCTGCACCAAGCTTCCTCTCTCCCTTAAGTTCCATACTAACTTAAGTATCTGAGGGTATTTGGGTCGGAACCCAGATCCGACTCCCCTAACAAGTCCCTGTGGTGCAGATCGACAGTCAACATCCAACATCAAAGGTCGACATCGAGCTTCCCAGCCTCGAACGATCGATACAAGTACCGCGTGAAGGTCGATCGAACGTCACATCATCTCCAACTACCAACACTCGACCCTGGTTCTTCCAACTGAGGGTCCCACTTCAACTGCTGACGAGGCTCCGACTCAGCATCTCGAGTCTACATCAGCTTGATAACTGTCTCGATCAATTTTGGCCTTAACAGTTTGGCGCCATCTGTGGAAACGTTAACCAGCTTAACATCCCAAAGCAATCCAAAAGCTATGACAGCTGGACCCAGCAACGCTGGACCGGTCGAAGGTCCGAAGGAGAAGCCGAGAGTGAACATCGTCATGGTTTAGGACGTTATGGACTCCATAACGCTACCACTACGACCATCAGCGGCCCCAAATGAACCTAGGGTGACCCGAAAGAAGTTCACCCAGTTCACCGAGCAGGTCGATAGGAGCCTAAGCGCATTGGAGACTTTAATATGCCAAAACATGGGGGGGGCCTTCCACGTAAATGAGCCATTGCCACCTCCAAACCCGAACCTGACGCCAACCATGTGCGCGACCTTCCTCTGATATCTGGGGGACCCAAGGGCAGATTAACTGGAGATTAACCCCCACAATTTGACCCCCCAGCCCACCAGTACGACGGAATGGGGGATGATAATGGAGCTTTCATTTTCCAGATAGAACTCATCCCATCAAATTACCAGGCAGCAACCCGCAGCATCCTATATCAAGTAATGCACAGGGCTACCCCAGGTTATAACCCTCTGAATCCTGCAGGTGGATTCGTGAGGAGAGAGGAGATCCCAAACCGATTCTCGGGAGCCAACTACGTGCACCCCGGAGCAGGAGGATCCCTACTGGTCCAATCCACGATTCGGAAGACCCCTCTGAATGAGAATATCATCTCCGCTCCTCCTCTCCTCAAGTTCAAGCTCCATGCTCTACCAGTTTATGATGGCATAGACGACCCATGGTCATACATTCATAAGTATCTGAATATCATGCTGCTCCATGGGACCGAAGAGTCGTACCTCTATAGAGCCTTCCATACCACCCTATTCAACAGGGCAGAAAGCGGTACGAAGGGCTACCCCACGGCTGCTTCAGCTCGTTCGACGAACTGGCAGAAATATTCTGCAAACAATTCGTCGCAGGACGACGTCCTAAGAAGAGGTCGTCCCACCCCATCTCGCTCAAATAGAATGAGAATGAGTCGATCCGAGCTTTCGTCCAGAGATTCAATGACGAGAGGATCGATGTAGAAGAAACACCGGACGTGACTGTCATAGCGGCGCTTACACAAGCAGTCCAGAACAAACAATTTAGGAGGGCCCTTCACCAGTTTCCCCTAACACCATCGTAGAAATGCTCAATATCACGGATCGGTTTGTAAGGACCCTGTCTATGGGGACAACACTAGAAGGGGGGTTGAATAGTGTTTATGCAAATTTATAAGGAATTTACGCCAAATAAAATGCAATCTAACAAATAGTGCGGAATAGAAAAACAACCCAAAGAGAAACACACGCAAACGCAGATATGTTTCAAGGGTTCGGATTATCCAAGTCAACTCCCGACTTGTTCCCGGTAATCCTACGTCCCTACCACCCGGATACCACCGGATACTCAAGTTAGAACCCTAACTTGAGGTTTCCTTAAAAACCCACTTGTAGCAACCCTACAAGTGCAATCGAATACAATCGATGTCCTTGACTCCCACAACCAGGGAGCAAGCAAAAACCACTCTCACAACTGAGAGCACAATTCAAATAAAGAAGTTATGAAATTTGAAAGCAACACTTACAATCACCTATGCCTTGAAGTAGAACTTGAAGGAGAAGTATGATGTGTGTTGAAGAGCTCTCTTGGAAGAGAGGAGAAAAGCCCTTTCTCTTGACTGCACCAATTGCCAAGAAGATCAATCTTTGGTTCTAGGTTGGAGAGCAAGAGAACAAGATTTGGAAATACTTAGGGCTTTGGATTTGAAAGCTTTGATCTTTGGAAATGAAAGCTTGAAGGATTTTGCAATGAATGAGTAACCTTCCAATGAAACAGTAGAAGCTCTATTTATAGCTGTCTCAAATCCACAAAACAGTTTAGGCAAAAACCCAATCGAAATCCATGAGAAAAATCTCAACGGATATAATCTGAACTTACGACAGTCGACTGTTGAACAATCCACAGTCGACTGTTGCACAGTCAGCAAGGGTAGGCGAGAATTCATAACGGTAACTTACCACGTGGACAGTCGACTGATGAAGCCAAGACAGTCGTCTGTTAAACCAACAAGCGACTGTACATTCTTCGACAGGCGACTGGCCGAGAGAATAGTAAGTTAGATAAAAAACTGGAAATCTCACAAGATACAGGACAGACGACTGATGCAAGGAACACAATCGACTGTTAATCAGAACAGGCGACTGTATAACCTTAAATAGATGACTGTCACAATCATGATAAATTTCCAGAGAGCTGAATCAAAGAATTGATTTACAGACAGGCGATTGTTGCAGCATAGACAGTCGACTGATCTAATAGACAGTCAATTGTATATACAGCATAAGTCGACTGGCCGTAGAAGTGAGATCAAAACAGATTTTAGGCAAGGAGAGACAGGCGACTGATGTACAACACACAGTCGACTGTCACAAGGACAGGCGCCTGTGAATCGTTCAACAGTAGCCTGTGCGAAATAATCAGAGAAGGCCCAAAACTGTATTGTAATAGTCTGTGCATAACAGGCGACTGTAGAACAAAACACACTCGACTGTTTTTGAGACAGGCGACTGTAAACTGTTAAGCAGTCGGCTGTTACGAACAATCCTAGCACAAACACAAGAGAATTGAATTGGGATCAAAGGACAAAGGTCTAGAGATGTCCTATGACCGAATGAAGATGTGTGTGAGTGCTCCATCAAAGTTCTACTTCTAAGCTACATACTAGAAGAGATAAAAAACATTACATTGACGAATAATCTCGTCTTTCCATCGTATGAGCTTGAAGTCTTTACGGAGCTTCAAACATCAATCTACGATCATCCAATTCAAATCATTTGCCTTCAATCACGTTTGTGAGTCATCCATTGCTAGTTGATCTTCATAGTAAGCTTAGGCAATGGATTAAATGCAAAATAGGGGATTAGTCACAAGTATTTATGTTTGCTCATCATTAACACCAAGTAGGGAGAAGAAGTCCAATACTCAACATTCTCCCCCTTTTTGATGATGACAAACAAACATAAACAAAAAGATAAATAGTTGTGCGTAATAAAAACTTACTCCCCCTACATAGATGCCAATCAAGTTAGTCAAAAAATTTTAGAGCATCTACATAGCAATTGAAGCAAATGAGTGAGATATGAATGAATTTAATTCAAGAAATCTAGGAAATAAAATCCCTATTCATTGTAATCTTACTCCCCCTTAATCTAAGGCAACGAAAATCTTAGATTCAAGCATTAGAACATACTTAGCACATCCATTATGAATCTTGTATGTTTATTTCTCCCCCCTATGGCATTATCCAAAAAGGTGGGAGCAAATAACAACAACAATAATAGTGCTAAAATATGAACTAACAACAATCAAGGAGTATAAAGATATATCGAATCAAAAACTCATAAAATCTCATCATATACACATGTGAGTAATGGAATTGAAATCCAATATCAACATTTTAAATATTCGAAATGAAAATGAATTTCACAAATTTATCACATCAACGAAAGAGCATGAATTAATCAATATCAAATTAGTGTATTGTCTCAAAAGCACATCAAGAAGAGTGAAGCATACATGGAGACAACATAACATACATCACACAGATACGATAAGCAATAAAGCAAAGTGTGACACAAAAGAGGGTGCAACATCATATATATATATATATATATATATATATATATATATATATTGCAAGATATGTTAGTATCTATATTAATGAGAATCAAAGTTACAAGGTGGGTGATCATGGTTACTAGGCGCAATGACTAGGGGAGAGGACACAAGCGTCGTCACCCTAGAACATATTGCCTAGTACCACAGATCAGAACCACAGAACCAATATTTACAAAGCATACACTCAAGTAATACAAAGTACCCTCCAGACCAAAGTGAAACAAAGATGCCCAAAATTAGCACAGCCTGTGAGACTGCAAAATGAAGCCTCAAGTAGCCGCATGAAGCAATAATCCCAAAAGCTGTGAATTCTCCCAGCAAGTTGCCTAGCAATGAGAAAATCCTGGCGGCAAAATGGAACTGGCAAGGAGCCTGTAACCACGTGGCCAAATAGCAGGCCGGTAGGAGCATGCTGTGTTCGCCCAAAGCAGCAAATGAATACAGCACACCTGAAAGCATTAGTAGACATCACCCCAATTCTCCAGAGCTGCATGAAAGCATGCTGTGTTCGCCCAAATGAATACAGCACACCTGAAAGCATGCTGTGTTCGCCCAAAGCCGCATGAAAGCATTAGGAGACATCGCCCAAACTAGCAAATGAATACACGGAGTGGCCTTAAACCAACGCACACAGCACACCTGAAAGCAACATAGGCAAACATCATTATAGTCAGTAGAACCAAACAGCGGCATCATCCATGTAGCATAATAATCCAGGCCCAATGCACCAGACTGCATCAACCCGGCACTGGAATACCCCAATTCTCCAGAGGCGTTGATGCCTCATCCTCTGATTCATGCAACTGTCGCATGGCAATACGCACATCTGCAGAAATCTCCTCGAAAAGAGTAGTCTTCGGCCTCCTAATGTTATCAAACACTCTTCTGTTGCGTTCACGCCACAAATGCCAGACGACGGCCCCAAGTACCGTTTTTGCAAGCGACCCCAACGTGCCTTTCTTATCAAATTTCGCCAAGTAGAATGATCCGAGGACAGGAAGAGAGAGCACAGTAGGTCCCATCACCCCTAGCTTGAGTAAGGCGCGACGCATGATGTAATTGGAATACGGGCAATCAAAGTAAATGTGGTTCACAGTTTCTGGGCAGTTAGCAGAACATAGCTCACAGGCATTAGAGCCTAGAGTGCACCATGTTTCCATGCGCACCTTAGTAAGGAGCTTGTCTTTGAATGCACGAAGAAGCGTGATGGACATTTTGGGAATGCATTTGTTATGCCATATAAGATTAGAGTATGGGAATGGGGTACCTTTGTCTCGCACAGTGTCCCATGCATCTTTGAATTTAAAATCTGAGCCCTGCTTCCATTCCCAGGAATCCGCACCTGGAGTCAATGTAAACTGTTGAAGCATTGGCTTGAGCATATCAATATCCACATCATCAATCCAAGTAGAACCATCCCAATAATGGCTAACAAGAAATCTACTTGCCCCGGTAGGGATGCCATATATGTTCTTAAGAGGACCACAGGGGAGCCAGTTATCATGCCAAAATAGGGTATCGTTTCCATCTCCCACCTTCCTTTTAATAATCTTCTGTGATAGACTCCTACAGTGGAGAAGGAACTTCCACGTTCCTGATTGTGAGACATCTCCTTTTGCTTCATAGAATGTTGCAGCATTCTTATATTTGCCCCGCATAAACTCAGCCCAGAGGCCTTTGGACTTCAGGAGCCTCCAAGTTAGCTTAATCTTAGATGCAAGGTTCAGATCTGTAAGTAATCTTAATCCTATCCCTCCTTCCTCCTTAGGCCTGCAAGAGTCACTCCATGCCCAACTCCGTGAAGGACCCCATATAAATTTCCTACACATAGATGTAAGTGTGCGCAGAACAGTGGTCGGAAATCTATATACCTGAACCCAAAAATTTATCATGCCGTAGATTACAGTTCTTACCAGCTCGATACGCCCAGCAATGGATAACATGTTGGCAGTCCATCCAGAAAGCCGTTTCTGACACTTATCAATGAGACGACTGTACATATGAGTTTTAGGGTATTTGGAAGACAGTGGAAGCCCCAAGTAAGTAGTGAAAGTGTTAGCTTGCTTAGCTCCCAAATAAGCCGCCAGGTGTCCAGGGCTTTTAACACCTTTACTAAACATAGATATACTCTTGCTCCAGTTGACCTCTAGCCCAGTGAAGTTCCCAAATTCCTCAAGCAAATTCTTAAGCCCGCATAGTGTTTTTTGATTTGCTCGGCAGAAAACCAGAAGATCATCAGCAAATAACAAATGTGATATGGACCCAGTTCGTCTCATAGGAAGGATGGTACCTTTTGCAATAGCCTTGGCAAGGAGGAGAGAGAAAGTTTCCATGATGATGACAAACAGATATGGGGAAAGAGGATCACCTTGCCTGATCCCTCTGTTCCCACCAAAGAATCCCACAGGAGAGCCGTTGACCATAACAGAGTAAGAGGCCGTGGAGATGCATTCCTTGATCCAACCAATGAACCTATTCCCAAATCCCATCTGATGCAGCATATAGTAGACGAACTCTCTGTTTACACTATCAAAAGCCTTTCTAAGGTCCAGTTTCAAACAAGCTCTAGACCCCATAGGGTTGCTGAAATCTCTAATCTGCTCATGAGCCAGCAAGGCACAGTCAGACAGCAATCTACCCCGGAGAAAGGCTGACTGGTTCGGAGATACCAAGTCATGAATAATACTCTTTAACCTACTGCAAATGATCTTGGTGATAGTTTTATAAATTACATTGCAGCATGCAATAGGCCTGTAGTCCCCCAGAGAAGAAGCATTAGAACCTTTGGGAACCAGAGTCAGGAAAGTTTGATTTACCTGTCGAAGTAAGGAGCCAGAATTGAAGAAAGATTGAACTGCCTCCACCACATCATGGCCAACAATCTGCCAGTTGTGCTGAAAGAAGAATCCATTAAAACCATCAGGCCCCGGAGATTTGGATGACCCAATCTGGAAAACCGCCTCTTTAATTTCTTCAGGGGTAACCCCTCTTTCAAGCCACCTAACAGTCTCAGGTTTCAGCTTCTTTTTGGGCACGAGCCTAGGGAATATATATAATTTCCCTTCTTATTTATGCCATTCGAATAACACATCGTGTTTACTTTTAATATACTTTTCAAGACACATGGAATTTCAGCTTTCAGCAAGTTGGTTTTTGCTCATCGTTTTCCCGGTTTCAGATTTTTGAAATTACTATTTTCATAACCACTTCCTGATTTAGACCCTCAGTGATTTGATTTTAAAGACTTACTATTCGACTTCGATAATTCTTATACTAAGTCAATATTATTATTTTTCCGTGCACCATACCTACTTTCAACTATTTTTATCCGTGCCAGACTTGTGTGCTCGTAGATTAAGAACCTTATGTAAATCAGTTTCTGATTTTTGGCAAACACTGGTTCTCTAAAAGAATTTTCAAAATTGATTATTTTAAATTTTCCATAGCCTAAAAGTTTTGAAAGCATTTAACATGAGTTTAAATTCTTCCGTTACTCGAATTCATTCTTCGACTTTCCAAAACTTTTGACAACATTATATTAAATTACCGACGGATAGAATTTTCCAAACCATGTCTTTAATATTCGCGTAAATGATTTTACTTCCTTTTAAAAGGATTTTTTTAAAAAAACCAATAGGCCATTTTCTATTATTTTGAATATTCGACTCAGATTTATTTTGAATAACTCGTTTTATCGATCCCCAAACATTTCTTCTCAGATGAGGATTTTAAAGTACAACCGTTTTCAATTTTGCGTATTTTAGCTTATGCTATTTATTCTAGTTGCTTTTCTGTACTCTATTCAAGCATCACTACATCTCCTTTTTCCCTCAACCTAAACCTCACCTTTGAGTCAATGTTTCGTCCAACCAAGCCGTCTCCTCGTATTCGTCCTATCTGAACTCGTGCTTGTCGATCCTTCCCTCGTCTCGCCCTCGATCTCTCTTTATTGCTTAGGCCTTAGGGACCGTCAATGTCTGTGTCAACCCTTAGTTGTTAGTAGACCCTTGGACCCTTGTGAGGTGTCGTTGTGCACGTACCTAAGTTGTGTACGTGGGCTTGAATGAGTGTACCCCCATAGTATATTGATGCTTGCCTATTGTGTGGTATATATATATATACTCGGAGTTATTCGTGATAGTATGAAGTTGTGGTGTGTTAGTAGTTATAGATTTTTGTGTGGATAGCAATACTATACTAGGGATGCATATGTATTAGAGTTAGCGTTGAAATATCTAAGTTGTGTATGTAGTTAGAGATACTTATAATGGTTGAAGTAAATGATTGGTAAAGCTATGTGTATGATAGTAGTGATAATAATAAGTGTACGTATAGTTAAGTAAGTAGGCCTATTGAGTGACCCATATATATTAGCACGTATGAGCGTGTGCTCGTATGTGGGTATGCATTGTGTTTAGACATAAGTAGTTATGTTTTGATGCCTGAGTATATAGGTGATATACATATGGTAGTAGGAGTATAATTTTGGTTGGTATTGCTTGCTCTTGCGGGATGTTGCATGCGTGCATACCGTGAAGTATACACGACTATTGCACATCTTAATTATGTATGTGTGAATGTGTTAGTATACTAATTATAGGTAGTAGGCTATGGTGGGAATATATACATTATTTATGTGTGACTATACGGTGAATGTTTGTACTAGAGAGGGTATTATAAATATGTGGGTGCTGATGTCGGTAATGTTATTATTACGGTATATAATTAGTTTGAACTATGTGGGTGTTATCTGACTAGATATTAAGTGTGATTGATTTATGGAATGTATATGGTTGCATTGGTAGATGCATATATATATATATATATATATATATATATATATATATATATATATATATATATATATATATATATATATATATATATATATATATAATGGAGTGGTATTGGTATATGTATGAATGCAGTGTTACGTATATAGAATATTCTAATATATGTATTGAGTCTCACTCAAGCTTGAGTGGGTATACTCTAAGAATATTGAATGTATGATTGTAGTTGAATATAGAAATGGTTGATGTATGAATAGTGATAGGAGTGTTTGTGCCTGGTTGTGCTACGCACATGATTGTGGGTCGCTACGCCAGTATATAGTTATAGGTGTTGGTCTTGTGGTATAGTTAATTACTAAGGACTTGCTCGTGTGAACATATGTGTACTAGCTAAAACTAGGTATGTATGTGTGCTAGTTATATAATGGTATGATTGGTGTATGTAAATGAAATGTTAGCGTGTATGGGTGTGCGCCATGCACGGGTAAGTATGTGCTTAGTTATAGGTATTGATGACTATGATATATGTGGCGTGTCGTAAATACAGTTATAAGACCGTACGTGATGTGAATATATGGTGAACTATTTGCATGTATGTGAATGACTATATATTGTGAAACTTTAGTAGTGGTGAATATATATATAAATATAGTGAAACTTGACTTAATTATGGTATGGTGTGACTACATGTGTTGATGCATACTAGGGATGAATATCAGAGGGTAGTATACCCTTGATGTTTGTGCATAGGTAGCTACATATAGGTAGAGCATGATTGTATTGGCTACGCGTGAAACTATCTTTATATAAGTACCTGAAATATTGTTTTGTGATTAAGAAGGTAGTAGTTATATAAGGGATGCATGCTTATATACATGATTGAAATACGTGTATGAGTTTGACTGGCTATAATAGGTATAAGTATACGACGTACGTGAATGTATATATATACGTGTTGGTAGTGTTAATGTTTGACTACCTAGTGCATATATAAGCACTTGTAAAGACTATACTTGGCTGAATATAATGCGACTTGATTGGGGTAGTTATTAGAGCAACTAGACGTATTAGAAAGTCCGAGGACGGACTTTATTCTAAGTTGGGGAGGATGTAACGACCACTTTTCGTCGTACGTTGTTCGTGCACGTGCTTTTGGCCGTGCACGTGTTGCGTTAGACTTTATTTGTTTGTGAACACTTTTGTGTGATATGCCGTTGCGAACGTCTCTGAGAGTATTAAATGGTGGCACTATATTGGAACGACGTTCTCGAGTCGTTTTTCCACAATTTGATCTTACCCGATGAGACGTGACGATTCTTACTCTTGACGGGAGACGTTTCTATTTTTAGTTTCGTCGTCCGACGTCGAATCTGAGATCCGTCTTCTTAGTTAGCTCACATTCGTCGCCACGATCACCCCGATATTTATTTTATAATTTTTGGAGTTCATTTGACCACTTTTATAATTTTTACAAGTTTTATAATATTTTTAATAATTTATTTTTAAATTAATTTCGGCCAAATAAAATTTATTTGAGTTTAAAACGTTTTAAAGAATTTTTGAGCCAATTTCCAGCTCATTTGGACCAGGTCAAATCCTAGATTGGGTTGGAGAAGTCTAAGTTCAAATTTTAAATCTTTTTGAACATCTAATCCTATTAGATTTAGCCCTAGACCAAGTCAACCCACCTATACTATATAAGCAACCCCTAGGAAGACCTATTTTCGCAAAAAATTAACCCTAACCTCTTCCAAACTTGAAATTGGACGTTGCGACGATTCGTCGCAACGTTGCGACGTCCAGCAGCCGCACGACCGAGAGAACGGGCTCCGTTCCCCCGCTCCGACCGGCCGTTGCCTCCGCACCAAGCCCCGTCCGCACCCCGTGCTGCCGCTCCGCTCCGTTCTTCCGCACCGACCGAGGGGAGCTCTCGGTCTGACCGAGAGCTTTCGCCCGCCATCGCAGCTCCCCGCATCGCTGCAAGCCCCGCTTCACGCTCCCGCTCCGCACCGTGTCTGACCGAGGCGCCCGCCCGCCATCGCCGCTCTCCGCAACGTTGCAACGGTTGCAATGTTGCAGCGCACCGCTGCAGCGCCCGGCCCCGCTTTCCCCCGTGTCTGACCGATGGCCTGTCCCGCACCGACCGAGAGCCCGACCACCGCACCGACCCCAAGCGCTGCACAGCCCGCCCCTAGTGTCTGACCGAGCCATCCTCCCGCATTGGCTGAGTACGACCGATGGCCAATCGTCGCAACCCCGCATCCGTCGCACCGCTTGCCTCCGTGGGCCCCCCAAGTTCTCCAGAGTTATTGTGGGTCCCCCAAAGGTCCCTAGGACTACTGTGGGCCCCACCTAGGTGCTTTCTCTCCGACGATTCGCCGTGCACGACGTTGCGACCCGTCGTAGCCCGTCGTCGCACGTGCGAGCTTTGGAATCTGGAATCGTCGCCCGGGTTGATGCTCTGAACTTTCCAGCGAGGAAACTATATTGGAATCAGGACTTGGAGCGCGTTCTATTATTCCAACCCCCGGTGTCGCTACCCGACGCCGGTGTAGCTTTCGCGTCGTGTTGAGGTAACGTTTTGCACCCCTAGGACCCCCAACCCAATGCATGCTAATCAAGACTAAAATCGGTATTTTCACAGTATTTTAAATGTTTTAAATTCACTAATCAAGATTAATAATATGGACTTTAGGCCGGTGGACTTTGCACGTAGGATAATTGTGATTCTTGGACTCATTGGACGCTGTGCTCAGACGTCAGACTTGCAGGCAAGTGAAACTTGCCAACTCTTGTGTAGGGCCATGTTTTTAGGCCACTTACTTGCTTTTAGCGTAAAAGAGACTAGTCAGTGAAATGATAGCTGGCTAGACGCCTACTTGATCTAGTTTGACAACGAAACTAGATCTGTCACCTAATTGATCTAGCTTGACAACGAAGCTAGATCCAACCATTAAACTTGTTGTTCATGCATACTAAACTGTCACGTTTACTTTCCTTACCTGTACGCACTTTTAACTGCCATGCATTGCATCTTACATGTCATCCCAGTTGATTGTTGCATCGTAGCACACGCTACAAAAATACTTGTACAAATCCGTGTTTCAGTGTCCCTGGCTAGGTGCACCCCTAGGCCATACTTGTTTAAACACTTCCTGGCTCGTGGTCCAGAAGCGGGCCTCATGTGTTGGCTAGAAACCAATGCCCGATACACGTGGAGGGGTAGGGATAAACGGTCACTTGAGCTTAGGAGTGGCTTGATCAGCCCTCTAGCCAAAAGGCGGAATCTCTGTGCACGAGGTGCTTACTTTCCTTGTCTCGTACTTGTCTTGTGAATGATTCATGTAATACTTGTCATCCCTGCCATGCCATGCTCGTACTTTACTTTACTTTACTTTACCTTACCTGCTGCACTCATACTTTAACTGCCATGTCATTGCATCATGCTAGAACTGCTAGGTTGTTCACTTTACTTTCAGTTTCCTTGCACAAGTCTCTTGTAGACTTGCTGACATGTGCCCCTTTCTCTTTTGGGTGTCACATGTTAGACCTGAGCCAGAGATCGTTGCTGAGTACGTGATGTGTCGCTGACACTGAGTCCATGATTGCCAGGAGGATTTTGGTGGACACCGGTGACCATTCTTTGGGTCTTTGTTGAGCTTTATTTTGCTTTAGGCTTTATGTTAGTTGCTGGTGCGTAGCACCGTTGTTTTGTACTTTGTACTTTTGTTAGCCATGTGTGGGCTTTTAGTTTCTTTTCTTTTCAGCCCGGTGGCTTTTTCTGCGATGTTGGAAACTTATTTTATGGATATTCTGAGATGTTTCTTTTGTCTCATTTCATTATTATTATCTTTGTTTCGTTCGCGTTGCAAGGACCTGCAGTTTTAAATTTGATCGACGCTTATCGGACTTGCAGCTTTGTAGCTTCAAGTCTGAGCGAACCTTCTCACGCTTCGCCTCCATATTTTTGGGAAGCGGGGCGTGACAGAAAAACAGTCGTCTGTCCTGGTCCAAAAATGCACAGTGAGATTGAATTCCAGAGAATAAGAACACTCACCCTAGGACCTATACTCTAATCACAAATACATCTTAAAATCATTATGAAAACAATAAATCCATTGAAACACAAATTACTCCAATCAACTTCGAAAACTCATGAAATCAAATAAGTCACAATTGCCTTTCTTAATCTCATAACACAATAAAGCACATGAAGAAAGACAATCAAAAATATGAGCTCAATAAGGAGTTATAGTATGAAAATTGAGCTTCTAGATTTCAGATTCACCCGTAATTCCCAATTCTCCACGCAACCTCACATATGAATCTTCTTTAAGAGGTTTAGTGAAGATATCGACAATTTGTTTTTGGGTTTCAATGTACTCTAAGATGATGTCCTTCTTAGCTACATGATCATTTATAAAATGGTGTCTCACGTCTATGTGTTTGGTACATGAGTGGTGTACCGGATTTTTGGAAAGACAAATAGCACTTTGATTATCAACCATGATAGGACAAGTATCACAATTGACACCATAGTCACTAAGAGTGTGTCTCATCCAAAGAACTTGTACACATGCAAGACCTGCGGCAATATATTCCGCTTCAGTCGTGGACAATGACACCGAATTCTGTTTCTTAGAGAACCAAGAAACTAAGGAATTTCCTAAGAAATGGCATGTGCCACTAGTACTTTTCCTGTCGGACTTGCATCCGGTAAAGTCGGCATCACTATATGAGATTAACTCATATGTGCTAGACTTAGGGTAAAGTAACCCATGATCTAGGGATTGACTGAGATAACGAAATATTCGTTTAACCGCCATCAAGTGTGACTCCTTAGGTCTTGCTTGATATCTAGTACATATACATACGAAAAACATGATATCGGGCCTACTAACGGTTAAGTAAAGTAAGCTACCGATCATACCTCGATATAGACGAACGTCTACATCTTTTCTGCTTTCATCCTTTTTATAGATGAGTAGTAGTACTCATGGGAGTCCTTTTGCTTGAAGACGATTACATCCCGAATCGTTTAATAAGCTCCCCTGTGTACTTTGTCTGATGTATGAAAGTACCATTCTCCATTTGTCGAATTTGCAATCCAAGGAAGTAGGTGAGCTCTCCCATGTGGCTCATCTCAAACTCATCCTTCATAGACTTGGAAAATTCTTGACAAAGATTAAAGTTAGTAGAACCGAAAATAATATCATCTACATAAACTTGAAGCAAAAGAATGTCATTTTCATAATCTTTAATGAAGAGTGTAGAATCAACTTCTCCCATTTTAAAACCTAAATTCAAAAGAAAGGTCTTAATGCGATCATACCAAGCTCTAGGAGCTTGTCTCAATCCATAAAACACTTTCTTAAGTTTGAAAACATGGGTTGGAAATTTCTCATGAATAAAACCGGGAGGTTGAAAAACATAGACTTCTTCATTTACAAATCCATTTAAAATACACTTTTAACATCCATTTGAAATAATTTAAAATTCTTATGGGATGCAAAAGATAAAAGCAACCTAATAGCTTCTAATCTAGCTACAGGGGCAAAAGATTATTCGAAATCAATACCTTCCTCTTGCCGGTAGCCTTGAGCTACTAACCTTGCTTTGTTCCGTGTGATTACCTCGTTTTCATCCGTCTTGTTCTTGAAGATCCATTTGGTCCCAATAGCTTGGTGACCACTTGGAAGAGGTACAAGTTTCCAAACTTCGTTTCTCTCGAATTGCGCTAGTTCTTCTTCCATTGCCACTATCCAAGAGCTATCCTCACAAGCTTCTTGAATGTTATTTGGCTCAATGGTAGAGACGAATGCGCAATGGGAGAATTCTTCAATTCTTGATCTCGTTCGAACACCCACACCAATATCTCCAATAATTTGGTTATGGGGATGGTTGCGAACGGTTGGATAAGCTTTGGGTAAACCTGGATCACTAGGAACAACTTCAACAACTTCGTTAGAAGTGTTAGTCTCAACAATATTATCATTAATCTTAACATTATTAAGAGAGTCACAAAGAATCTCTACATTATCATCATCAACATGAGGAAAATCAAAATCTTCATAAAAAGATACGTGAAGTGATTCCTCAATCGTTGAAGAAGTTTTGTTGTATATCTGGTAGGCTTTGCTACGTGTGGAATATCCAATAAAAATTCCTTCATCGGATCTTGGCTCAAATTTGTCTAAATTACCAAATGTGTTCTTTATAAAACATTTTGAACCAAAGACACGAAAATATTTCACTTGAGGTTTTTTATCATAAAACAACTCAAAACAAGTTTTGTTTGTTCGGGGTCTCACTAGGATCCTATTAAGCACATAGCATGCCGTGTGCACCGCTTCTGCCCAAAATTGTAGTCCTAAATGACTATCATGGAGCATAGTGCGAGCACACTCAATAAGAGTCCTATTCTTTCTTTCTACAACACCATTTTGTGGTGGTGCACGAGGAAAGGAAAAGTTATGAATTATCCCGGAGTTATCACAAAACTTAGTAAAAGACTCATTCTCAAATTCTCCTCTATGATCACTACGAATAGTGATAATGGTGGATCCTAAAAGATTTTAAATCTTCTTTGCAAATTTGGTAAACTCTTCTTGAGCTTCATTCTTATTAGTTAAGAATGAAACCCAAGTAAATCTAGAAAAGTCGTCAATGACAACTAGTCCATAATGAGCATTACCTAAAGAAGCGGTTCTAGTTGGCCCAAATAAATCTAGATGAAGAAGTTCTAGGGGCCTCTTAGAAGTAATCCCTTCTTTAAGCTTAAATGAAGATTTACTTAGTTTACCTCTTTGACATGAATCACAAAAGTTTTTCTTATTAAAAACAATCTTAGGAAAACCTTTGACTAGATCATGCTTAGCTAACTTATATAAGTGCTTGAAGTGAACATGACCAAAACGGCGATGCCATAATAGTTGTTCACTTGTGTTAGCAACTAAGCAATGTTCTACGGTTTTAGGCAAGCTTAAATAATAAATATTTTTACGCCTAATACCGGAAAATAAAACATTTGAATCACAATCGACAATAGTACACCATCCTTCTCCAAAGTTAACCTTGTAACCTTTGTCACAAAGTTGACTTATGGAAATGAGGTTGTGACATAAACCACTAACAAGATAAACATTAGTAATTAGGGGTTTGGAAGGATTACCAACGATACCTACTCCAATGATGGTTCCCTTTTGATTACCTCCAAAAGTGACCGTTGCACCATCTTTGATGCTAATCACTTCGGAGAGCAATGAGGGATCTCCCGTCATGTGTTTGGAGCAACTGCTATCAAGAATCCATCCTTTCCCTTTAGAGCTAATAAGACTTTTATTGCTCTTCTTCTTTCTCTTGGGTACCTATATAATATACCATAAGCTTATGATACCCAATGTTTGTTGGGTCCAAGGGGATTAGCCCTTTGGAAGCCAAGTCCAAGTGGACTTCCGCTTCCCAACATAGTTACTATTTCTAATTACATCATGAAAGTAGGAATCAACATAAGCATTCCTAAAATTTAGACTAGTGTTCTTAGGACCCCAAATAGTGTACATCTTGGGAGTCCTATTCCTAGTTGCATGCATATGTGTTGGATTTCTATGTGGTGCATGCTTCTTAGGAACATGATTTCTAGCATAGATATGTGGTGGAGGGTATGCATTGTATATTCTAGGATGATATGTATTCTTGGGAACATGCATATTATATGAAGTATATTGATCATGCATGACATGTGGAGAATTAGCTTACATGAAAGAATGATGCGTATGAGCATATGGGTGTGTGGGAGCACGTACATGAGTATTTTTCATGTGTGGTTGTGTACGTGTACGTGGGTGCGGAGCATAAAAAGTGTCATGAATATCCACTTGTGGAGTAGGATGTTTCCTACGTGGATGAGTATTAGTGTACATATAAGCATGGCCTTGCTTTTGGTTTCCACCCTTAGTGGGTTTCTTGCCAAAAGGAATATGAGGTGATGTGGTGAAATTCTTGGTAGGATTGCTACCTATAGTGTCTTTGACACCACTTGTGGATGCACCGGAGGAAGGCCTCACAAAATCTATAGTGACACCACTATAGGAGGTGCGATCATTAGATGCATTTGCTTTTACAAATCCAAGGCCAACACGATGTGTGGCCGGAAATTGGTTTGCAAGCAAATCATCCAATTGTCCTTGTCCCTTATTGAATCTCACAATACGGGAGGACATGAGCTCATATTTCTTCTTTAAAGAAGAAATGTTGGTATCCAAAGTGGACACCCGTGCTTTGAGCTCGTGCACTTGGGTTTTAAGAGAATCATTCTCTAAACCCAATTGTGTGTGACGTGTAACTAGATCACTATTATCTATGGGATGTGTTTGATCTAGTTGAGATTTGAGGGAATTCACCTCATCTCTCAATGTGACATTTTGAGAAGCTAAGTTTGCTTTTTCAAGGGTTAAAGTATCAACAATGGTGTCATTGTTGATAATGCATGGAATGGATGACTTGCTAACTTTTGATTTCTTTAAGCTAGTGTATCTAAGCATTAAAGATTGGTATTTAGCAAATAGTTCTTCATTAGCAATACGAAGTTCATCCATTGTTACCTCGGTGTTATCCGTATCAGAATCACTCTCATCCGAGAGTGGGTCTTCAAGTGCCATGAAACACATGTGGGCGCTCTCACCCTTCTCATCATCGGAATCGCTTGATGAGTCGTCACTTGAGTCATCAAAGGTACCGACGTGTCCTTTCTTCTTGTCTTTCTTGTTCTTGTTGGACTTGTGGTACTTTGGTGCCTTCCACTTTTCTTTGTTGTTTAGCATTGGGCAATCCCTCTTGATGTGCCCTGGCTTATTACACTTATAACAAAGAGAGAAAGTAGCATTAGTAGATTCAAAATGTTTGTTGGAGGGAAATTTACCTTTGCGGAAGAAGCGTTGGAACTTCTTCGCCCTTTGGGCCATTTCACCCAAATCCATCTCATTCTCGGATTCATCACTTTCAGAGGATGATGAATTGGCGTTGAACGCCAAAGCTTTCTTCTTGGCCTCCGAGGGATTCATCATGGCTCGAATATTCAATCGGTTATTCCGTCTTACTTCGTAAGACATAAGAGTCCCGATGAGATTCACCACGGTGTAGTTCTTCAAGTCATTGAACTCCTTAATGGCGATTGCTCGTCTTTCCCATTTGTAGGTCATCCCCATGATAATCTTCCTTACCTTTTCAGGTTCGGTGTAGATTTGGCCAAGGGCTTCCAATTCGTTTGTGATGTCGGTAAAGCGTCCGTACATCGACGCAATGCTCTCATTTTCCTGCATGTGAAACAAGTCGAAGTTTTGCACTGCAACATATAACTTTGAAAGCTTTACCTTATTCGTTCCCTCGTGGGTAACGATGAGATGGTTCCAAATTTGATATGCACTCTTACATGTGCATATCTTGTTGAACTCATTCGGGTCCAACGCACAATGAAGAGCGTTCATTGCTTTAGCGTTGTTGACTTCGGCGGACTTCTCAGAAGTCGTCCATTTTTTGAAATCATCTTCGGAGGGCTCGACGTACCCGTTGTGGAGAGTTCTCCAAAGAGAAGCACTCCTAAGGAATGTCTCCGTCCAACACTTCCAATAACCAAAGTTAGTACCATTGAAACGTGGAGGACGTACCGTAGATTGACCTTTGAAAAGTGTGGACGCTCCATCACGGTCGTGATAGTTGTACGTATGCGGCGGAGGAGCATTGTTGTTGTTGGATGCCATAGATAAAACCTTGCGCTCTGATACCAATTGTAAGGACCCTATCTATGGGGAAAACACTAGAAGGGGGGTTGTGTTGGGTTTTTAGCGGACCCCCAGAGCTCGGATCCGTATCCGTCCTAAGTCAGACGGACCACGGAGGCACAAAAGCGCAGCGAAAAACCAGAAATCAAAATTTCTACACTAGCTAAACTATTTAGCTAGGCTCTGGGGAGCCAGAACCTAGCCCGATCTATGCCGACTTGGAGTGGGTCTGACCACCCCAAGAAGGATCTACACTAAAGAGACTAATTAAAACTACACTAGAAAACGCTTAACCACATACCCGGAATCTTGGCCCTGGGGCAGGCAAGATGTACCGCACCGTCTTGAGAAGCTCCTCGTAGCCGAGCCGCGTTGACCCGATCTGCCTGAGCCACCTCACGCCCTCGCACCGATCCGCCCGAGCTGCTTTCGCCTCCGAGCCGATCACACACGGTAGAAAGTTTCACTTGAGAAGAAACCCGCGTCTTAGACGTCCGGATCAGATCCAAACCCCCTTCGTAGTCGTGCTAGGACTACTCCGGAGAATAGGAAAATAGAGAGAGAGATTTAGTCGCCGATCGAGCTTGCTCTAAAATTTGGAGCTACTCGATCGTTGACTGGTGTGTTCTTCAACTAGGAGAGTGCACCCCTATTTATATAGGGAGTGAGCACTCAACCTCTCGTTGCGGGCAATGTGGGACAATCCCCATGAAGAGAAAAATTCAATTAAGCCATTTGGTTTAATTTCAACTTTAAAGTTAGCCTTTCACAAAGCCAAACTTTAACTAATTAATTCTCCTCGTATACTAAACTTCAGACACCAAACAAGATATCAATTAGAAGAGCTTGGAATGGTGAACACGTATGAACTGACGGCGACGAATTTCGACTTCGTTTGACCCCTCAAACAATTGCTCAAAGTTTAGCAATTTCTCAAAATTCGTAGCCGTCATTAGGGGTTTCAAAAACCCTAATTTTGACTTAAGTTGCGGGCGCGCCCGCTAGGCTTAGCGGGCGCGCCCGCCCAAGGGAGCAAGGGCGGGCCGCCCGCCCGCTGCCGCAGCGGGCCGCGCCCGCTTGCAGCGGGCCCCCGCCCGCAGCTGCAGCGGGCCCCCGCCCGCTGCACACAGCGGGCCACGCCCGGTGCTGCAGCGGGCCACGCCTGCTGTGCAGCGGGCGTGCGCCCGTTGCAGCCAGCGGGCGGCGCCCGTTTTGCCTTTGCACATGGGTCTTTTGGCCCAGTGGGTCTAACCCACTTCTCCTTGAACTATTTCTACGTTTCTGGACTCGTTTGAGCTCCGATTTGGACGCGGTTTGAACCTGTGTTTAGACCAGGACGATCCCGTCATCCAGGTAACCCTTTCCAATAAGTTTGTTCCTACTAAATTCGTCGTAACTAATTTACAACACGTTTAGTCAAAGTTAGCATCTAATGCAACGTTGTGTCCCTATTGCTAATGCGACTAATATTCACAACCGCTTTGTGAATGTATAATATCATCAAATGATATTTCTCTCTTTTCTATATTCCTCTTACTAAGACACGAACACTCCTCGGTGTGAGATCCTACAGCCCGACCTTACTACAGGTTGGGGCTCGAAACCCCTAGATGACGGTCACTACGAGCAGTAGCTGTCGTCCCTGTTTCAGAGTCATCATAACGTGATCGACCCTTGACAAAAGTATCATAGGGTTTGCATTGGCTGTGTCAGTGATGAATTCCGTTAGCTAAAATCCCTTCGTCAAGACTGTGTTATTGTTGGCCTAGGGTATGGTTTTCTGTCAACCCTATTAGACAACATTGGTCAGTATACGGCGGTCTTTATTGTATACACGTTGTACTACTTACAACGTACCCCGGTCGAGGATTAACATAAAGACCGTACTGAGCCTGTAACACTAACTTCCCTTTAATGGAAGTGACGAATCCCATCTTAGTCATTTACTCACCTTGGGAGCTTCAGGTGCAGCCCAACCTAAGATCTTTCATCAGGACTGGTCCTCGAAGCTAGATCATGGGTCTAAGCTATACCGTCCGCTCACAGGTTTGTACAGATGACTTCAGGTCTTAAGGATCAACTAAGCTATCATCACCCTAGAGTTATTAAAGACAGATCATTAAAGTTAACCATTTAATACTCTAACTTGGTCGTTCAGTGAACTCATTCTCCAATGAGCACCTGTGTCTCGTCTCCGACTTCAGCAAGTCGAACGACTATAAGATCATCATTACCCGAAGGTAAGACAAAGATACAGTGATCTATCCGATGTGTCGATATCCAGTTCTCGACACATCTTTGATCACGAACCGTTTTAGACTTACGTTTCTATTCGGTCTCTTACTTACTCATAATCGAGATCTCATCTAGATATGTAAGGACCTAACTATAAGTCTATGGATATTATCTAAGTATATTAATACAAATGATTTTATACTTAGAATAATACGTACCATGTACGGTATGAACAAGACGTATAATCAAGATAAATTGCCTCATGGGCATATATCTTCCTACATCTCCCACTTGCACTTAGGCTATTTATCTCGGTATCTCATACCGTTATAACATATTAGTCACTTTGACATTTGATATGGCAAACCTAAGAATGGTTCTACTAACAAGTATCTACAACGAATTTTAATGGATTGAAATCACATCTCTTGATCACACAGGGTTGATCCTTTGGAAAAATGATTTGGATCAATTTTCCTAACTTCGTATAGCTAACAGTTAGCGTATACGATTTAGATGTGAGGTCTAACATTTCCGCAAGTCAGTTCTAGCTCACTCCTCTTTATTGTGTCAATATGTCAAGCACATATTTGACACCCTAAGTCTCTATATATATACGATTAAATCAAAACAATTTTGACTTAATGATTTATATAGAAGATTCATTAAAGTGAAAAATCCTTTTTACTTAGTCCGAAAAACGGAACTAAGTATATGAGCTCGCTCCCACTGACTTTAAGAATTACCTGGTCAAATTTCTTCAACATAATATCTAAATCATATTTAGATTTATGTGCAAAAATAACCATTTGGTAAGTGCCTCAGATGGAATGCACAAGTGTCAGGTTTGGTTTGACGAATGAGTCAAGTCAAGATCGTTTTAAGGAATCTTGACATTGACTCGTTCAATCAAAACGTCCTACACTGTACTTATTCCTTTAACCACATTTAGTATTAACTCTTTTAATAACTAAATGCAGATAATCAAGAATTAACCTTGATATGCTTATTATTGTGATCGCACACAATTTATACGCCCCCTGGAACCTAAACTTAACTACTGATTGACTTCTAACATTTAGTCAGCTCCAAAATCAATATTATCGAAGCTATACACCATTATTCGAAAATATACGCAACCATCACAGAAAAGCCACATCCACAGAATTTAAGCCGATTCAAGCTCAATTGCAACAAACGAGACATCCATTCCAAAACAACGGGTTCATGAAAAGAACCTTAACTTGTTTATCAAAAATAAACCTTGAGTGCAAAGCACTCATTCATTGTTTTCGATCCTTAAAGATGATACATTTTATTCAAATAAGAAAAATATCATCTCCATCACGATCATCGTCTCCAGAAGTCTTTGAGCGGTCCCAGCAGCAACTGTTGCTTTGATTGTCGACCGATCTCCGTACTTCTCCAATCTCCGGTTCTTATCAGCCACCTGTATACAGTACACAGATGTCTATAAGTATCTCATACTATATGAACGGAAATAATTGCATTTAATTGAATTTTAATTTGTACCTGAGGTAGAGGCATCAGTATGCCCCTTCTTCTTCTCTGCAAGATAGATCTTGCAGTTCCTCTTCCAGTGGCCAATCTTGTGGCAATGGAAGCACTCAGATTTCGATGGGGCCCCTTTGTTCTTCTTCTTCCCATTCTTAGCCTTCACAGGTTGTGGGACCTGCCTCTTCTTTCCTTTGCCTTTCGGCTGGTCGGAAGTAGCAGAGTCAACAACCAGTGCAGTCGGCTTCTTCTCAATCTCCTCAAATTGCAGGAGCATATTGAGGAGACCAGGAAGATCCGTCTCAAGGCTGTTCATAATAAAGCCAGTTATAAATGGCTTGAACTCGGGAGTTAAAGACTTTAGGATAATATCCGTGGACATCTCATTGTCCAGGACAAATCCTAACTGGGCGGCGTCCTCCACGTACCCGATCATCTTGATAACATGATCTTGTACTGGCCCTGTCGTCATCTTCGTGCCCCAGAGGTTGCTGGTAGCTTCGAACTTGGCAGCTCTAGATCGCTTGCCATACAACTCTTGTTTATTAAGGAGTATGCTCTGAACATCCATATGTTCATGCTTCCTTTGCAGTTCGTTGGTCATCGAAGCTAGAGTAAGGCATCTTGCCTTCTCTGCATCCCTCTGGTACAACTTGAAGGCTTCTTTCTCTTCGTGGGTCGAATCCTCATCAGGCTTCTCCGGAGCGTCCTCGAACAATATGTATCCAATCCCAGCTAGGGAAAGGACCAACTTAATGTTCCTAAGCCAGTCTTTGTAGTTGGTTCCATCCAGCACGTTCTTTTCTACCATGTATTTTAGACCTGAGTCCATTCTGCATTTTATAGATACTTTAGTTAGTATATGTTCGTAGTATAGTTTTAATGGTTTTAATAAAACTATATTCTCCCACTAAATTTATTTAAAGCCATAATAATAAACAATTTATTATAAAATAACATTTGTGAGAGAGGGATCCGACTACCCTGAGTCTGACAACCTTGAGTGTATCTCAACAAGTTGTCCGACTCTGCAGTCGGTAGACGAACTCGTCGTCAATCATATTTACTATGATTCCCTATCGATTTTACCCCTAGTCATTTGTGATCATGAGTGTGCTCAACCGGATCACAATGGCTAGCCTAGTCGGACCCTTGTTTTCGTGTCTAGCCTGACTTGCCCCTTTGCTCGGTGTATGCACGACGCGCCGGTTTGGGTCAGGTCTTGGACTACATTCTTGGTTTAGACTTACGCCGAAGCTCCAGGGATGAGACAACGGTTTCAGTCAGGTTAAGATGTCAATCAAGAAATCGGTTTCTATAAGATTGACATGTCACGGCTTGAGTGTAGCTCAACAACCGAAACATGTTTCTTACAGTTGCCAACTCCTAAAACAAGGAGGGCTACTATTTATCTTGAACAAGATTATTATCGTATTGACTTAGGTATAGTCGATGGACTTACATAGTCATGAATCGACTCCTTGCGGTCAAGCGGACGCGGCCAGGGAATTGACTAAGCCAGGACCACTTGTTACCCAGTCTAGCTAGGTTGGTCCAAAAACTTTAGCCAAGCACATTGACCGACATCATGATCCATTGAAGGAGTTGTCATCAATCTTATGTTTTCCAAACAACTAAATGGCTTTTAATTAAGAGAACTAGTTAATCCTTATCAACTAGTGGATCCTAAAATTCAAAATTTTTCAGATTGGTTGAACATCTTTTATTAAGTCCTTATCAACTATAAGGTTCTACGTTCAACTTGCTACCCCAATCTAATTAGGATTTTAATAAAACAATTCAACATGGTCTTTTTATGAAAATCATTTAATTGAACGTTTTAATGAGATGATTTACAAAACAAAAGGGACTACCCTAATCTGGTATTAGGTTCGATGTTGTTTTGTTTTATCAAACATAGCATGTCACGGTCATATTAAAATTTCATCTTATAAAATTTTAATGGCTAACCTAATAAGGTTTGTGAATACATTATTCAACATGAAATGAAACAACTAACTTATCCGCATAAAAGAAAGTTTCATTTTAGTGACATATAAAGTGTATTTGCAAGTTTAAAATTTATCTTCATAATACAAACATGCAAATCTAAATTTTAACACTTAAAATTAAAGATTAAAGATTTAAAGCCTCCATAAAAATTTTATCGCATAAAACTAGGTCATACAAAATTATCTAATAATTTTTTAAACCTGGGCCATTAAAATTTTCAACCTTATTTCTAAAATTAAAATATCACATAATAATTTTAGAAACATATATGTAATAAAAAGAAATTAATTTATGTTTCATCTCATGAAATAAAATCATTTCTATTACTTATATATTTTAAAATGATTTTAAAACTCTTTTAAAACTTTTAGAAATCTTTTTAGAAGCTTTCAAATAAAGTTTTAAAGATCTCTAACTTTTATGTAACTAAAGAAAAATTCTTAAATTTCGAAAATAAAATTTTTCTATAAAGTTTACATAAACTTTAAACACCCCCAAAATTTTTTCATATCTCATAAAAAAAAATTTATACAGTATTTAAATGTTGGATACCTATTTAAAATTTATCGCATAAAGTAAATAGTCCAAAATAAAATTTCTGTGTTGCATAAACAATTTTTTAAAACACGAAACAATTTTTAAAACTATTTAACATTAAGCAGAATAGTTTGTACATGTTAAAATTAGCATTTCTAAAGATTTAAGAAGTCGCTATAGTAGATCTATAGCATAACCTGGCTCTGATACCACTGTTGGGGTTTTAGCGGACCCCCAGAGCTCGGATCCGTATCCGTCCTAAGTCGGACGGACCACGGAGGCACAAAAGCGCAGCGGAAAACCAGAAATCAAAATTTCTACACTAGCTAAACTATTTAGCTAGGCTCTGGGGAGCCAGAACCTGGCCCGATCTATGCCGACTTGGAGTGGGTCTGACCACCCCAAGAAGGATCTACACTAAAGCGACTAATTAAAACTACACTAGAAAACGCTTAACCACATACCCGGAATCTTGGCCCTGGGGCAGGCAAGATGTACCGCACCGTCTTGAGAAGCTCCTCGTAGCCGAGCCATGTTGACCCGATCTGCCTGAGCCGCCTCGCGCCCTCGCACCGATCCGCCCGAGCTGCTTTCGCCTCCGAGCCGATCACACGCGGTAGAAAGTTTCACTTGAGAAGAAACCCGCGTCTTAGACGTCCGGATCAGATCCAAACCCCCTTCGTAGTCGTCCTAGGACTACTCCGGAGAATAGGAAAATAGAGAGAGAGATTTAGTCGCCGATCGAGCTTGCTCTACAATCTGGAGCTACTCGATCGTTGACTGGTGTGTTTTTCAATGAGGAGAGTGCACCCCTATTTATATAGGGAGTGAGCACTCAACCTCTCGTTGCGGGCAATATGGGACAATCCCCATGAAGAGAAAAATTCAATTAAGCCAATTGGCTTAATTTCAACTTTAAAGTTAGCCTTTTACAAAGCCAAACTTTAACTATTTAATTCTCCTCGTATACTAAACTTCAGACACCAAACAAGCTATCAATTAGAAGAGCTTGGAATGGTGAACACGTAGGAACTGACGGCGATGAATTTCGACTTCGTTTGACCCCTCAAACAATTGCTCAAAGTTTAGCAATTTCTCAAAATTCGTAGCCGTCATTAGGGGTTTCAAAAACCCTAATTTTGACTTAAGTTGCGGGCGCGCCCGCTAGGCTTAGCGGGCGCGCCCGCCCAAGGGAGCAAGGACGGGCCGCCCGCCCGCTGCTGCAGCGGGCCACGCCCGCTGCTGCAGCAGGCCGCACCTGCTGTGCAGCGGGCGGCGCCCGTTTTGCCTTTGCACATGAGCCTTTTGGCCCAGTGGGTCTAACCCACTTCTCCTTGAACTATTTCTGCGTTTCTGGACTCGTTTGAGCTCCGATTTGGACGCGGTTTGAATCTGTGTTTAGACCGGGACGATCCCATCATCTAGGTAACCCTTTCCAACAAGTTTATTCCTACTAAATTCGTCGTAACTAATTTACAACATGTTTAGTCAAAGTTAGCATCTAATGCAACGTTGTGTCCCTATTGCTAATGCGACTAATATTCACAACCGCTTTGTGAATGTATAATATCATCAAATGATATTTCTCTCTTTTCTATATTCCTATTACTAAGACACGAACACTCCTCGGTGTGAGACCCTACAGCCTGACCTTACTACAGGTTGGGGCTCGAAACCCCTAGACGACAGTCACTACGAGCAGTAGCTGTCGTCCCTGTTTCAGAGTCATCATAACGTGATCGACCCTTGACAAAAGTATCATAGGGTTTGCATTGGCTGTGTCAGTGATGAATTCCGTTAGCTAAAATCCCTTCGTCAAGACTGTGTTATTGTTGGCCTAGGGTATGGTTTTCTGTCAACCCTATTAGACAACATTGGTCAGTATACGTCGATCTTTATTGTGTACACGTTGTACTACTTACAACGTACCCCGGCCGAGGATTAACATAAAGACCGTACTGAGCCTGTAACACTAACTTCCCTTTAATGGAAGTGACGAATCCCATCTTAGTCACTTACTCACCTTGGGAGCTTCAGGTGCAGCCCAACCTAAGATCTTTCATCAGGACTGGTCCTCGAAGCTAGATCATGGGTCTAAGCTATACCGTCCGCTCACAGGTTTATACAGATGACTTCAGGTCTTAAGGATCAACTAACCTATCATCACCCTAGAGTTATTAAAGACAGATCATTAAAGTTAACCATTTAATAACTCTAACTTGGTCGTTCAGTGAACTCATTCTCCAATGAGCACCTGTGTCTCGTCTCTGACTTCAGCAAGTCGAACGACTATGAGATCATCATTACCGAAGGTAAGACGAAGACACAGTGATCTATCCGATGTGTCGATATCCAGTTCTCGACACATCTATGATCACGAACCGTTTTAGACTTACGTTTCTATTCGGTCTCTTACTTACTCATAATCGAGATCTCATCTAGATATGTAAGGACCTAACTATAAGTCTATGGATATTATCTAAGTATATTAATACAAATGATTTTATACTTAGAATAATACGTACCATGTACGGTATGAACAAGACGTATAATCAAGATAAATTGCCTCATGGGCATATATCTTCCTACAGGTTGAATAGTGTTTATGCAAATTTAAAAGGAATTTACGCCAAATAAAATGCAATCCAACAAATAGTGCGGAATAGAAAAACAACCCAAAGAGAAACACACGCAAACGCAGATATGTTTCAAGGGTTCGGATTACCCAAGTCAACTCCCGACTTGTTCCCGGTAATCCTATATCCCTACCACCCGGATACAACCGGATACTCAAGTTAGAACACTAACTTGAGGTTTCCTTAAAAACCCACTTGTAGCAACCCTACAAGTGCAATCGAATACTATCGATGTCCTTGACTCCCACAATCAGGGAGCAAGCAAAAACCACTCTCACAACCGAGAGCACAATTCAAATAAAGAAGTTATGAAATCTGAAAGCAACACTTACAATCATCTATGCCTTGAAGTAGAACTTGAAGGAGAAGTGTGATGTGTGTTGAAGAGCTCTCTTGGAAGAGAGGAGAAAAGTCCTTTCTCTTGACTGCACCAATTGCCTAGAAGATCAATCTTTGGTTCTAGGTTGGAGAGCAAGAGAACAAGATTTGGCAATACTTAGGGCTTTGGATTTGAAAGCTTTGATCTTTGGAAATGAAAGCTTGAAGAATTTTGCAATGAATGAGTAACCTTCCAATGAAACAGTAGAAGCTCTATTTATAGCTTTCTCAAATACACAAAACAGTTTAGGCAAAAACCCAATCGAAATCCGTGAGAAAAATCTCAACGGATATAATCTGAACTCGCGACAGTCGACTGTTGAACAATCCACAGTCGACTGTTGCACAGTCAGCAAGGGTAGGTGAGAATTCAAAACGGTAACTTACCACGTGGACAATCAACTGATGAAGCCAAGACAGTCGTTTGTTAAACCAACAGGCGACTGTACATTCTTCGACAGGCGACTGGCCGAGAGAAGAGTAAGTTAGATAAAATACTGGAAATCTCACAAGATACAGGACAGACGACTGATGCAAGGAACACAGTCGACTGTTAATCAGAACAGGCGACTGTATAACCTTAAACAGACGACTGTCACAATCATGATAAATTTCCAGAGAGCTGAATCAAAGAATTGATTTACAGACAGGCGACTATTGCAGCATAGACAATCGACTGATCTAATAGACAGTCAACTGTATATACAACATAAGTCGATTGGCCGTAGAAGTGAGATCAAAACAGATTTTGGGCAAGGAGAGACAGGCGACTGATGTACAACACACAGTCGACTGTCACAAGGACAGGCGCCTGTGAATCGTTCAATAGTAGCCTGTGCGAAATAATCAGAGAAGGCCCAAAACTGTATTGTAATAGTCTGTGCATAACAGGCGACTATAGAACAAAACACAGTCGACTGTTTTTGAGACAGGCGACTGTAAACTATTAAGCAGTCGGCTGTTACGAACAATCCTAGCACAAACACAAGATAATTGAATTGGGATCAAAGGACAAAGGTCTAGAGATGTCCTATGACCGAATGAAGATGTGTGTGAGTGCTCCATCAAAGTTCTACTTCTAAGCTACATACTAGAAGAGATAAAAGAAAAATTACATTGACGAATAATCTCTTCTTTCCATCGTATGAGTTTGAAGTCTTTACGGAGCTTCAAACATCAATCTACGATCATCCAATTCAAATCATTGGTCTTCAATCACGTTTATGAGTCATCCATTGCTAGTTGATCTTCATAGTATGCTTAGAAAATGGATTAACTGCAAAATCGGGGATTAGTAACAAGTATTTATGTTTGCTCATCATTAACACCAAGTAGGGAGAAGTCCAATACTCAACACGGTTCACTTCCTCTGAGGAGGCGGAAGAACCAGCCGGAGCTAATGCGAAGAGCACCCGCTCCTGTCGTGGAGACACGAGACGAGAGAAACCAAACCCGGGACCCCTGCCAGGAGTCTCGAGATAAGAGGCCAAGGGAGAGGAGCCCTCAAAGAAAGGAGCATCCAACTTAGCTAAGCCGGTCGCCTCTAAGACAAAAGTCCTCATCTACACCCCATGAGAAGAGCTGATCCAAGAGACAGCAAAGAAGGGCAAATATGAGAAGATGGACGACATCAAATTCTGCAAATATCACAACGACTATGGGCATGATACCAACGACCGTTGGTCTCTCAAAAAGGAGATCGATGCACTGGTCAAGCGAGAACACCCCAAGAACCCGGCTAATGATCCATCAAGCACGGAGGGATCCTTAAGGCAGAAGGGCAAGATGACAGGATCACCTGTCACCAAGGTGATCGACTAATGATTCATCTAAAGACTTGAGGCGAATAAAGGGGGCAATGAACAGCTACAGCTCCCACATCGATCGGAAAACACATGTATGCCTTTTTTAATTTTTCTGTTACTTCCGTCAATAAAGCATGTCTCTTTTATCGAATAAAGTTTCGCTTCCATAAGCCTTTGTAAAGTCTACAGAAACTATCGCATCAAAACTCCCCTCGAAAAGGATCCGATCATCGGGATGTTTTGGAAAAACTGAACTTACGCTGATGCGAACCTCTCCTAAATGAGGTCAGCCGAAAGTCGAAGGGGCCACCCCTTCGCTACTGAACGACTCTCCTAAACGAACGTTAGCCGTAAGTCGAAGGGGCCACCCCTTCGCTACTGAACGACTCTCCTAAACAAGCGTCATCCGAAAGTCGAAGGGGCCACCCCTTCGCTACTGAACGACTCTCCTAAACGAACGTTAGCTGTAAGTCGAAGGGGCCACCCCTTCGCTACTGAACGACTCTCCTAAACAAGCGTCAGCCGTAAGTCGAAGGGGCCACCCCTTCGCTACTGAACAAATCTCCTAAACGAGCGTCAGCCGTAAGTCGAAGGGGCCACCCTTTCGATACTGAACGAATCTCCTAAACGAGCGTCAGCCATAAGTCGAATGGGCCACCCCTTCGCTATTGAACGAATCTTGTAAACGAGCGTCAGTCATAGGTCAAAGGGCCACCCTTCACCCCTGAACGACTCTCCTTAATGAGCATCGACCGTAGGCTGAAGGACTACCCCTTCGCCACTGAACGACCCTCCTAAATAAGCGTCGGCCGTAGGTCAAAGGGACACCCCTTTGCCACTGAACGACCTTCTTGCGTCGTCAGCTGTAAGTCGATGGGGCACCCCTTCGTCACTGAACGATCCTCTCGAGTCATCAGCTGTAAGTCAAAGGGCCGCCCCTTCGCCACTGAACGACCCTCTCACATCGTCAGCCGTAAGTCGAAGGGGCACCCCTTTGCCACTGAACAACCCTCATGCGTCGTCAGCCGTAAGTCGAAGGGGGCACTCCTTTGCCACTGAACGATCCTCGCCGTAGTTTGAAGGGCCACCCCCTCCCTACTGAACGACTCCCATTCCGTCAACCGTGACTCGAATAAATCTCTCCCTCGCCATGGAGTGCAGTGGTCAACTTCTAAGCATAGTTTGATGGTTTATCCTCGATCATCCTGAAGCAGCGCCTAACCCATCGAAAGGGGCCATTGGGCATTACGACCACCACACGACATATACAACAGCAAACAAAGAGACGCAATCTGACACCCCCCTTACAAAAAGTTGTTTATTTGTTCACATTTACATCAACTCCTATACTTCCAAAAAATTTCTTAACCAAGCGTAAAAACGTCGAGACCTTATAACGGCTGGCTAGGCTCCTGGTCTCCATCTGGCACGTCCACAAATTCTGGGTCCCTCGCAGCGACCGCTCATGCATCATCATTAGCCGCGATGGCAGCATCATCAGGGAGAGCAGCTTCCTTTGCACCTTGGCTCGATTCATCGTCACCAAGGTCCGGATATATCACCGGGATCTTGTCAATCTCCACAGAGAGGTCAGGGAATCAGTTCTTCATCTCCAATAAACATCGCTCGTAGCCTGCCTTGTATAGCTCGTCGAAATCAGGAAATGAATCCGTGATATCCTGAATCGCCCTCTCCGCAATGACCTCGGCTTCGACTCTCTCCTCCAACAGACCATCTTTCGCTTGCTCTCTTAGGGCTTCGGCCGCTCTCCTGTGAGACTCGCTTAAATCGTACTCGAGTTTTTGAATGCGATCCAATCTTGTCTCGGAGAGAAGGTAGATTCTATCCAGCTCAGCCTGAGCTCTCTCCACTCTCGACCTAATGGCCTCCAGGGTGACACCATGTTTGGCCACCATCGGAGCACGACGACGCAACGCCGCGGTGGCCACAAGGACCTGCAAGGACCACATGACGGTAAGCATACAGGCTAGCATCACCTACAGGGGAAGCTAGAGCAACAATTACCCGGGGGCTAGCATGAACGGCTATCGACGCAAGCCGATCATAATCAACCCTCTCCACGACAGCCCTATCCCGTGGGAGGGTCGCATTATCAGCGATACGGGAGGCGGTCCGGCAATCAAGTAGAGCGGAGTCCCCATGCCTCAGCAGAAACCCAGCCCGAACGAGCTCCTCCTCAGAATAGTCGAATGGGGCCTGAGGAGATTGGCCCTCCAGTAACATCGGCATATATTCATCGGGGATGTCCTCGGATAGACCTACAGATGGGAACAAACCTACCCAGGGCCAAGAATCCTGATGCACAGGAAGCTCCGGTGGAACCTGAGTCTCCCTCGAATCTTCCTCGTGATAAGCATCACTCCCTGGCTGGGAGACCTGCTCGGCAGCTGCATTCGACCCAAACGGCTTCGAGTCGCTGAGAAAGAGCTTCCGCCTATTCTTGGTCCCCTCCAGCGCAACCACTTCAAATTTGCAAGGGGACCCTTTCTTCTACTGCTGAGGGCGAGCCAACTAGGCAACCCCCTCGACAACTATGGGTCGATCACTGGACGGCTAGGCTATTGACCTCACCATGGTCGGCGCCTGGGGCGACAACATGCTTGCCTCTGCCTCTTTGATGGAACCCTCAATGCGGGATCCACATGATAATCCACGCTAGCCATACCAGCGAAAGCAATAGACAAGTTAGGTCTAAAGACAAAGGTCGAGTGGTTGGTGTGCACGACCGAACCAACCTTTAGTCCACACGGTCCGATACAACACATCGTCAGACCACATGAACTTGACCAACCTCATCTCTTCTAGTAGGCTCATCAAAATATCGGCGTTTTTCTTCTCCTCGAGAGTCAATGACTTATCCCCAGCAAGTCTCAAATCAGGGGCACCCCAACCGGTGCAAAAGCTAGCCTCCCCTTGTAAAACCACGAACACAAACTCGTCTTTCCACTTGGGATTGGAGGTGGAAAGATCTTCCAGCAGCTTTCTGTCTCGATGGGCCATTATCGTATACCACCCCGGGGTCTTGCGGGGAGGGATCTAGAAAAAATGGTTGAACAGACGCAGAGATGGTTCAATCCCCTTTGTTAAGCACAAAACTATGAAGCCCATCAGCATACCAATGGCATTTGGCATCAGCTGGCAGAGGGAAATGTTCAGGGTACATAGGAAGTACCACATGAAAGGGTGCATGGAAAATCGAAGGCCACACTTGAAGCCTCTGACATAAACCCCCGCTTCCCGATCGCCAGTATGATGAGCCCTCTCATCCCTCCAAGGTAGCCAAATTTTGTAGTCGAGATGGACGTAACTCCTCTGAAGCTCGGCGATCTGACCGGCCTTGACTTTGGACCTCACATTTGCCATCAAGCCCGGCTCTATGATCCCTTCCCGATTCTTCTATATAGCGTGACCAAGTTCCTTCTGGAGGCAGAGATGGAGGATGAAGCCATTGCTTTTGAAGAGAAGAAAAATCTGAATCAAGAGAATGAAGACGGTACCTCCACACTCTATGGCTGGAACCTTCATATATGGGCGAGACAGTAACCGCATGATGGAGCACGTGTCAAATATCCAAGAGCCCAGAATGTCTTGGATTTCAAACCAAAAAATCATCTGAATCGACAAGGCGTGCATTTTGGCGCCTAAAACTCAAGTGCTATTTTTTCGACTGCCGAACCCCATTAATGCGATGTAACATCGCTTGACTTCAGCGGATGGATCCTTCAAAGTCGTGCGACATGGGCCATTGTTGAGTCATTGGGCCGGCATTCAAGATAACTCGGTCGGCAACTGATTATGGCACGTGATCGCACCCGGATATACACCCAGAAAACGACTTGTAGTCTTACCGCAAGCGCACGGTGTAGTGGCGAGCGGGTATCGAACACATGGAGGACAATTGACAGTATCCTACTTTGATTACCTAGCTATTAAGAGAATAAGAATAGTTTTGATGTTGTTGTCTCATTCGTTCAAATAGCAAGAAATATCAATATAATAAAAGCATCTAGGGATAGGAAATCCCCACTATGGACTGTCTCTCATCCTTGTGAATCATAAATTTCATTGTTGCTAAGCTTGAATGTAGGTGAACTAGTCGCAACTTAATGTAGAACCAAGCTCACGCTCTCGCGCTATTGCCGGTATATAGCAAACTTAGAATAGAGCTCACTCTCGTGCAAACTCTACCCTAAGCCGCTAGCGTGAAGATCGACATCATCGTCCAATCGCAACTCGAGCCCACTCTCATGCAAACTCGAGCTACGATCTAGGTTATGATAGTTCGTATTCGTCCATCTCTTGCAAACGAATATTAGTATAGATTTATAATAAAAATCCTAGCTTTGGTCCAATCTCTTGCAAACCAAATCTAGAGAATTTCAATTATAAACCTAAGTCGAATATCTAGGCATTCCTATCAATTAGGATCCAATCGCTTGCAAATCCCAATCGATATGAATTCCTAGCTAGTCGCAATAAATCAATCAAAAGCTTACCTTTCTTCAATTCTAGCAACAAATCTATTCATTCATCGCAATTCAAAAGATCGGGTCCATAGAGTTCATTCACATGCCCTAGAACAACAGAACTACTCACTAATCATCATGAAAATTTCAGAAATAATAGATGGAATCATAGCCCAGAAATTCAAATCCGTGTAGCAGTCGGAGAGGGTCACTCGGCCGAGTGACAGACCCAATAAAAAACAGTAAGTCTGGGGTTTCATGGTCTGTCGCTCTGACTGACTCGGCCGAGTGGCGTTCTTCACTCGGCCGAGTGAGCAATCATTCTCGGCCGAGTGAGCTTCCTCGGATTTTCCAATAACTTGGGCCTTTCTCTGGACAAATTCCATGTAGTACTTGGGCGAGTGAGCTTTCTCACTCGGCCGAGTGGACTTCCTTACTCGGCCGAGTGAACGTCTGAAATTTGCTGTGGGTATCCGTTTCACTTGGTCGAGTACAGCTTCTGACTCGGCCGAGTGAGTAGTCTACTCGGCCGAGTGGGCTGTATCCTGGCTCCTTTCTTCTCCTTCTCGCCCCTTGTTGCTCCTACGGAGTTTCTTCTTCTTCCGCTCATCCTCTATCACTGATAACTTCTTAAATAAGTCGTGGGCGACACTCCAAAGTGTGTGAAAATCCTTTGATCTCAATTTCGCTCCAAATCGCTCCATATCTCCTGAAATACGACAAAAACAAGAAATAGTGAAAAGCAACGCGATATCGTCGAATAATCGTGAAAAACGCAATATGGGCGATCGAAACGTCATGAAAACAAGCAGAAAAAAGGTTTAAAATAATGAGTGATCAAAATCCCCCAAGCTTACCTCTTACTCGTCCTCGAGGAAGATGAGCAAAAGGTGAACCCGATGGGTAAAAATAAGGGAAAGGAAAAGGAAATAGAAAATAGATAAGAAAACAAAGAGGAAGGTACTAGATCATTTTCTTAGGACGTGGACTTGCTTACTCAAATAGCATACGGCGAATATAAAACATGCCAAAGATTTTTATCTCGATATCATAATCATATAGGGATGTATTCAAAATAGAGACCCAAGAATGTCAAAATAGTATGAAACATGGAATCATCCTAGAATTAGCATCGTCTGAAGCATCTAAAGCGGTATACGTAATCATAGACCACACACTTTTCAATTGATCGCTTTCTATTTGGAGTATAAGGAGTATCATATAATAGGAAGCAATAAGAATAGAAAGGAGTGGTTTTCATGATATGCATGCTAAGTTTCAATTCCTGGACTTCGTAAAACTTTTAGTAATCTCACAGAGTATAGAAAGTTACCTAGCTTAGGTTGTCATGCACAGTCAGGGAGTCACACTCTCACACATCATCAGATCCTCTCCTCCAAGCTTATCTATAAGCGTAGTGGCATAAGATAAATCAATAAGTCTATTCCCCATTTGTGAAGCTCCAAAAAAACAGAAGAGGGTAGAAAGAGAGAAAGAATATGAAGTGGGATCATGTATGGACTTCTTTTCTCTTTTTTTTGTTTTCTTTATTTTGGCGTGTTGGAGCATGGATTTTTATAGTGGGGGAAGATGCCAAAGTAAGACTTACTTAAAGGGAGATTCACCAATGATTCTAAGTATAGAAATAATGCTCAAGATATGTGGAGAAAGAAAAATATGTAACACTCGGTTCACTCTATGTAATGTGCACGACAACTTTCAGCAGAGTAATGTAATCTACTCAGTTTGATCTCAGAAAGTAAACTAATCTAGTTATATCAACATATCATACATTCAATCAACCTGAAAGTGAAGCGTACAATTTTCATGCAATAAGAAGTGATATAAGACAACAAAGTAGTACGCCCGATATAGGCAATCATTGCGTGAGCTTGGTGTGTTTTCTATGAAGAGTATACAGTAAAAATCATAAGACTCGGCTAATAAAAGAATTTCATCCATATTCATATAATCAAAGGCGTGGGTTACTATCTTGAATGCATAGCAAGACATAGCATGTGATATCTGAAATAAAAACGATGGCATGACAAGATAATATGCATATAGAGATAAGCTAATACCACGTCATCATCATCACAGAAAATTCATCTCTAGCAAAAAGGGATAAATGAAATAAAGATAAAAGAAAATGAAAACTACTATTCATATGCATCATACAAAAAGTAAGAAAACGAGATGCATGAGAAAAAAATGAAAAAGTGGGTGAAGAATAAGCGTAAAATAAAGAAAGGTGGAAAAAATAAAAGAAAAAGTGAAGAAAATAAAAAGTGCGTGATACACTCACTCCCCCAAGCTAAACTGCACAGTGTCCTCAATGTGCAAAGTGTGGCACACCGAGAAAAAATGATAAGGGTGGGGTGGGTGAGGATGCATGTATGATAGGGATGCAAATAAAAGGAAATGATATGGGTATGCGGATGATGTATGCAGAGATGCAAGTGGTACATGCAGAGATCAAAATGGCGCAATATAGGTGTCCCCAAAAATACCGCCTCGCTCCCAAAATTATATAGACAGATAAGAACAAAAAAGGGCCAAAAAGTGTGTGGAGGAGGGGTTCAAAATCAGCAGGCTCAATATATCCAGTGTAGCAGCAGTAAAAGTGGGGAAGGCATCCAGTGTGTGCCTAGGTGGGTGGTGGTGCACCAGCACCGTCCTGTGGTGGAGGTGGTGGTGGCTGTGACGGTCGTGGTGGTGGTGGCTTTGAGAGATGGGCAAGGATCTGGTTCAGGCTAGCCTGAATACCAGGAAGTAAAGCAACCGGTCTCTGCACATCAGTGACGGTGGCAGAGAGGGCCCGAAAATCTCCTCTGAGCCCACTAACTGCCCCCTCTAGAGCACGGACGTGCTGAACTAGGGTGTCGGGGGGAGGTGGGGCAGAGGGTTGAACTGGTGAAGAACGGGGCTGCCTCTGACGGACACCATAAACTATAGGTACGTCCTCGGGGTGGGGCTGTGGTGCTGTGCTAACAAAACGATGCTCAGCCTCTGTGGGAGGCTGAGACGCAGGAAAGGTCGAAGAGGAATGAGCAGCAGCAGAAGCTGAAGTGGTGACAGAGGGCGAGGAGGGCAGAGAGGTTAGTGACATAGACGTGGGAACAGACGTCACGACACTCTCTGAGAAGATAGCGGCAGTGAGGACTGAAGTGTCGACGGCTGGGGAGGCCGTGAAGTGTGCAGAAAATGACTCCCCAGGGGTCGAGAATAAGAAAGAGGAAAGGGTCTCCACTGTAGAGGCATAAGAGAGCTCGTCTCTCTCAATAATGGTGGTGGGACACTCAGGGCTCACAACAAAAATGGGGTCTATTGACATCATCACAGTGGTGGTGGTGGTGGACTCAGCAATGGTACTCCCGACACTGATAGAAGTGTGGACAGAGGTGTCAGGAGGCACAGACAGGTCAGGCGCAGGCTGAGGTATCATGGGGTCCAGAGGTGGAAGGAGGTGCTCCTGCTGAGCACCCTCAAGCTCAAGCACGTACGCAGCTGTGATGAGGAGATCCATTGCTAGAATCCACTCCCCGCCCGCGGGTCCAATATGTATCTAAGCAGGGCTAGGAAGAATCATATAAGCGGCACTATGGGGACCATGCAGCCACACCCAGTGGTGCTGACCATGAGGACGAAGCATCCTCATTCGGGCCATAACATCTATGGAAAGAGAAGTGGGACCCGGGGGTCTCAACAAGCCAGCAGGGAGGTCAACTCTGCATAAGAGGGCCAGGAGGGTAATCAGACTGTCGCAACAGATGGGCATCCTAGTGCCAACAGAAATAATGATGCAATCAATGTACCAACTGGCAATATCAATCTCGATGGCGGGGACCAAAACGTCTCCTCCTCGCTCGTAGGCCCGTGATCATGTCATCGCGTAGAGTATGTAGAGCTCTGGTGTCGACATCGTCCCCGGCTCATACCTCGCTAGAAAAGTAGTCGCCATAAGGCGCTGTGCAATGCGGAGGCATGAGTGGAGGATAGCAGAGGCCTTGGCCCGACTAGGGTCAAAGCCGAGGGGAGATCCCATGATACGTGTCCAAAAAGCGTGCGTGTCGAATAACGGCGGTGGGATGTGCGTGGGGCTGTAGGCTCGGTCTGGGTCCAGGACAGGTGGCCACTGGAAGAATGCTCGAAGCATGTCAAGAGTGACCTCGCACTCTCGATCCATCAGGCAAAAGGGTCATCCCCCAGGGGTCTTGGCAATAGAACTAAGGACCTCTAGTGTCGGACGGACGTAGGTGTGCCGACACCGACAAAAAGTCACGTCATCCCACGTTGTCATGCAACTGGAGTAACACCTCTAGTACCCCAAGACGCTCAAAGTCGGCTATGTGCACGAGGCTAGTGGGTACGATCGAGCGATGGGAGATACACTTAAATCTGGCGCGCTGCGCGTCATCTCTGAACGTAATCCAAAGTGTGTCGAATGCTGGGGCAGGCTATGCCGGTGGTGGTGGTATAGGAGCGATAGGAGGCGGCTGTGTGGGTGGTGGTGGGATAGGTGGAGGGGAGTCCACCCTAGCGAAAGAGGAGCCAGGATCGCTGGACCTCTGTCGCTTGGAAGAGGGCACCCGTGTGTGTGGCCTAAGACGTGGGGGCATGAAGCCCGTGAAGCGTGCCCACCCAAGTAATATGCGAAGTGCTAAAAATAGGGAATGAGTGTATCCGAGCATGACGCGAGAGCAAATAGTGGAAGCGTGCGTAGGATTGCCTCCTCCACTAAGCTACAAGGCGTCCTGAATCTCCCGAATCTCCCCCAAGCTAGCCTGAAACGCAAATAAACAAATCAGCAATGGATCATCAATATATATTGGGGAAGATAGGGAATAATAGATATATATGTAAGTTAATTTCAATACGGAGCATAATGGGCTTACGGAACAGTGGAAATGGAAAAAAAAGTGAATTTTGGGAGGAATTGGGGGTGTACGGCGAAGGGAGCGGCGGCGGGTGGTCGGCTACCGACGGCGGTGGTCGGCGATCGGCGATGGAGTGGCTCGGGTGAAGGGGGGACAGCGGAAGCTCGGGCGCTGCGAGGGAAGTCGAAACGGCTCAGGAGAAAAATTTGGGAAATTTTGCATTTTGGAAATCGCGTCGCGCCCGCTGGGTTTATAAAGTATGAGTTACTCTGCCGAGTGACGCGTTCATTCGGCCGAGTGACGCATTAATTCGGCCGAATGACTCAGCGTTAAAATTTTTCCGAACTCTCCCTAGAGTTACGACTCGGCCGAGTAGATTTTTCCACTCGGCCAAGTGGACAAGTTCCACTCAGTGATTATAAATCGTGGAGAGTATCAGATTCACTCGGCCGAGTACAAAGTCACTCGGCCGAGTGGCATATAAATACAGAAAATTATAGAGAGTAGTTTTTAGGATATTCCCTGATCATTACCCTATTCGGCCGAGTAGTGTCTTCACTTGGCCGAGTGATAAGTTCACTCGGCCGAGTGGCTTGCTGTTTTCAGCCTCGACTCTTTGTTTTTGCTCTACTTTCTGTTGTTCGTCTCCCCGTCAGTTCCTTCCTTCTCCTGAGGCCTGAGTGCGTTTCTGAAGCATTATCCTTTGCCATGGTAATCCTACATTCAAATTGTTTCTCGTTCTCCATCTCCTGTCATGAAAAATAGAGCCCTTTGTCACGATTTTTATTGACTCTAGACGCTAAACACTAAGAAGGATCTAAAACAAAAACTAAAATGAAAAATCCAAATAAAAATAAGAAAAAACCGTCGGGTTGCCTCCCGACAAGCGCTCGTTTAAGGTCTTGAGCTCGACCCCTTAAGATATTCGTTTAGCGGTCGATGTTCGGCGTATGTGAGATGCGCACGTCAAACTTGTCGGGAAGGCCACTTGGATTTAGTTGTTTGTTATTCATAGGCATTCCTCGGCTCTCTCCCATCATGGGTGGTAGTGGGGGATGAGTCTCCCAAGATTGAGCTTGTACCATTCTTTTTCTTCTTTACTGGTGACACAAATCTTTTATCCGACGGAGCTTTCTTCAAATTCTTGGTCGTGGAGAGCTTGCATAGCTCCCTAATTCTTGTGACATCAGTGTCGTCTTTGTCATCAATCGTGGAATATTCCGGTGGATCTTCCAACTTTTCTTCATCCCTAGAAGATTGGCCTTCTTCAAGGCCATCATTGTGTAAGGTGCCGATAGCATACGGCATAGCTTCATCAATAACCTCGTTGAGGAGGTACGAAAGATTATGGGACCATCCCTTGAGTAGATGTATGATATTCACTTCACCGGTAGGGGCTCCCTCGGAATAATGCTTGAGCCGTTGTCCATTAACCTTAAATGTGGCACCGTCTTTTCACTCCAACTCAAAGTCTCCCCCCGATTGTATGTGCCTAATGGTGAATGGTCTGGACCATCGCGATCTTAGCTTTCCGGGAAAAAGTCGGAATCTAGAATTGTATAGGAGGACCTTGTCTCTGACCTTGAAGTCCGTAACGGTGATGTGTGCGTCGTGGAGAATTCTAGCTCTTTCCTTGTACATTCTTGATCTATCGTAAGCGTCTCGCCTAATCTTGTCAAGCTCATCGATGTCTAAGAGTCACCTCACCGTCGCACTCTTGTAGTCATAATTAAAGGTCTTGATGGCCCAATATGCGCGGTGTTCCAACTCCATCGGCAAATGACAAGCTTTCCTATAAACAAGACGATACGTGGTGGTGCCAATGGGAGTACGAAAGGCCGTGCGATATGCCCATAGTACATCGTTCAATTTCATGGACCAATCATTTCTAGATCTATCGACAGTCTTTTCTAGAATTTGTTTAATCTCCCGGTTCGACACCTCCACTTGTCCACTCGTCTGAGGGTGGTATGCCATACCGATTCTATGATTCACCCCATACTTCTTCAACATGGCTTCAAACTTGTTTTCTATAAAATGATTCCCTCCATCGCTTATCAAAGTAAGTGGCACTCCAAAGCGCGGGAAGATGTTTTGCTTGAAGAATTTGGATACCACTCTTGCATCATTAGTTGGGGTGGCAATGGCTTCCACCCATTTTGAGACGTAGTCCACCGCTAATAGGATATACTTGTTTCCTTTGCTTGACGAAAAAGGGCCCATGAAATCCACTCCACAACAATCGAATAGCTCAATCTCTAAAATGGGCTTCATCGACATCTCATTCTGTTTTGATATATTTCATGTCCGTTGGCATCTATCGCAATGCTTGACGAAGTCATGTGTATCCTTGAACATGGTCGGCCAAAAGAACCCGCACTGTAATATCTTTGCGGTGATTTTGGAGGAGGCGTGATGTCCCCCGCAAGTCATATCATGGCAGTGTGAAATAATAGGCATGGCCTCCTCCTTTGAAACACACCTCCGTATAATGCTGTCCTTGCATATCTTGAAAAGGTACGGATTTTCCCAGAAATAATTGCAGACTTCATGCATGAACCTCCTTTTTTGTTGCATGGCCATCCCGCATGGATTTATTCCGCATGCCAAATAGTTCACATAATCTGCGTATCAAGGCACCTCTCCGGGTCTAATGGCGAATAGCCTCTCGTCGGCAAAAGTGTCATCAATTGGTAGACTTCCATCATTCTCATCACGAACAAGCCTAGACAAATGATCCGCCACAATGTTGTCTGTGCCCTTCTTGTCCCTAATATCCAAGTCAAATTCTTGCAATAGAAGTATCCATCTTATTAATCTTGGCTTGGCCTCCTTTTTGCTTAGTAGATACTTCAATGCCGCATGGTCGGTGTGCACAATCACATTGAATCCAAGGAGGTAGGAGCGAAACTTCTCGATGGAGTAGACAACCGCCAAGAGTTCCTTCTCGGTAATGATGTAATTTCTCTGTGCCTCGTCCAATGTTTTGCTTGCATAGAATATTACATGAAACTTTTTGTCCTTCCTTTGTCCTACCATTGCTCCAATTGCTTGGTCACTTGCATCACACATAAGCTCGAAGGAAAGGCTCCAATCTGGCGGTTGTACAATGGGTGCGGAATAAGGGCTTCCTTCAATTTATTAAATGCTTGCAAGCACTCTCCTGAAAAGACAAATGGAGCATCTTTAGCAAGTAAGGCGGTAAGAGGTCGGACAATTAAGGCAAAATCCTTGATAAAGCGACGGTAAAATCCCGCATGACCAAGAAAGTCTCTAATGCCCTTAACATTAATAGGAGGTGGGAGTTTTTCGATTACCTCAATTTTCGACTTATCAACCTCAATCCCTCTAGATGAAACAAGGTGCCCAAGAACTATCCCCTCAGTGACCATAAAATGACATTTCTTCAATTAAGAGTAAGATTATTTTGTTGGCATCTTTTAAGAACTTTAGTAAGATTAGCCAAACATGAATCAAACTCGCTACCATAGACAGAAAAATCATCCATGAAGACTTCCATAATGTTTTCAATATAATCAGAAAAGATGGACGTCGTGCACCTTTGAAAGGTGGCAGTAGCATTACAAAGTACGAAGGGCATTCTACGGTAGGCATATGTGCCACAAGGACATGTGAAAGTAGTCTTTTCTTGGTCATCTTCATGCAAGGGGATCTGAAAGAATCCCGAATACCCGTCCAAATAGCAAAAGTATTTATGTTTGGTGAGGTGCTCTAACATTTGGTCAATGAAGGGCAATGGGTAATGATCTTTACGGGTGGATTTATTCAATTTTCTTTAGTCTATACACATTCGCCATCCCGTGACGGTGCGTGTGGAAATGGGTTCTCCATTATCATTTTTTATGATGGTCATCCCCCTTTTAGGGACGACATGAACAGGGCTAACCCACCTACTATCAGAGATAGGATAAATAATGTCGGCTTCAAGTAATTTTAGGATTTCCTTCTTAACCACCTCCTTCATGTTAGGGTTTAACCGCCTTTGAGGCTCAATGGAGGTGGCTTCAGTGTTTTCTAGGTGGATTCTGTGCGTGCAAAGCCTAGGGCTTATTCCCTTTAGGCCAGAGATGGTGTAGCCAAGGACATCCTTATGACTCCTAAGGACATCTAAGAGCCTTTCAAGCTGGTCATGGTTGAGGTGGGCATTAACAAATACCGGATAGGTCAATTTATTACCCAAGAAAGCGTACCTTAAATTCGGAGGTAATTGTTTCAGTTCTACCTCACGGGGCACTGCACCCCCTAGTTCCTCTTCCTGTGAAAGCTTGGCCACTTCTGTAACATCTGAGTTTAGTTCCTGCTCTGGGAGTGGGCTCTCGTATGCAGGCTCAGATTCACTCCTTGGTGAGGATGGTGCATCGGAGTAGACACTGCACGTACAGCTCCGTGGTAACTTCGATGGGACTACCATTTTGCTCCGGTCCACACCTGAGATCAAGAGATATGTCAGTGCGTTCGTAAATATCAGAGAGAGGATCTTAAAGTGTACTTCCCTGAATCCCGGCATGCCAAGTGGAGTCCTCAGGAGTGTAGTACTCTCCGATGCATGCTTTACTGTCTTCAAAGTATAACTTGCCATCCCTCACGTCGACTTTAATGTTGCCCTCGATAGTTCCTTCCAGAGAGATTTAATCCGTCACAAAGTTAGCAAATAGTTGCTCAATGGGGTCCTCAATATCGATGGCAAAAGCCCCCGTGGTTTGGACCTCATCAACTAGTTCCTTCAGAAGAACTATGAAGGAATCATCATCTCCCGGGCTAGACTTAGTTCTCATCATCGCGTCTCCCATGTTACCTGCTTAAAATTCTTTTGAAAATACTAGGAGAGCACATAAATTTGGGCATCAAATAAAGTCAAAAAGAAAAAAGAAATATATGAGGTGAGATATATAACCGAGTGAGCAAAAATCGAATACCGTCAAATGAACTTCCTGGCAATGGCACCAAAAGTTTGATCGCGCCCGGATATACACCCGGAAAACGACTTGTAGTCTTACCACAAGCGCACGGTGTAGTGGCGAGCGGGTATCGAACACAGGGAGGACAATTGACAGTATCATACTTTGATTACCTAGCTATTAAGAGAATAAGAATAGTTTTGATGTTGTTGTCACAATCGTTCAAATAGCAAGAAATATCAATATAATAAAAGCGTATAGGGATAGGAAATCCCCACTGGGACCATCTCTCATCCTTGTGAATCATAAATTTCATTGTTGCTAAGGTTGAATGTAGGTGAACTAGTCGCAACTTAATGTAGAACCAAGCTCACGCTCTCGCGCTATTGCCGATCTCTAGCAAACCCTGAATAGAGCCCACTCTCGTGCAAACTCTACCCTAAGCCGCTAGCATGAAGATCGACATCATCGTCCAATCGCAACTCGATTCCACTCTCGTGCAAACTTGAGCTACGACCTAGGTTATGATAGTTCGTATTCGTCCAATCTCTTGCAAACGAATATTAGTATAGATTTATAATAAAAATCCTAACTTTTGTCCAATCTCTTGCAAACCAAATCTAGAGAATTTCAATTATAAACCTAAGTCGAATATCTAGGCCTTCCTATCAATTGGGATCCAATCTCTTGCAAATCCCAATCGATATGAATTCCTAGCTACTCGCAATAAATCAATCAAAACCTAACCTTTCTTCAATTCTAGCAACAAATCTATTCATTCATCACAATTCAAAAAATCGGGTCCAGAGGGTTCATCTCTATGCCATAGAACGACGGAACTACTCACTAATCATCATGAACATCTCAGAAATAATAGATGGAATCATAGCACAATTCAGTGAAAAGAAGAGACAATTCATAAAAATGAGTTTTTTAACAAGAAAGAACAAACCAATGTCGTCGCATATGGTCTCCAGCTGAGATTTCACAAAAGAACAGCCGTCAAAAAATAATAGAAGTCTCTCTAAAATTAGTTCAAGTCCCCCCTAAAACTAGGGTAAAAACTAGGTTTAAATACAAGCTAAAATCATCCAAAAAATTGTGACAAAACTGCCTCTGCGCAGCCCAGAAATTCAAATCCGCGTAGCAGTCGGAGAGGGTCACTCGACCGAGTGACCCTTGCCACTCGGCCGAGTGACAGATCCAATAAAAAAACCCTAAGTCTGGGGTTTCAGGGGTCTGTCGCTCTGACTGACTCGGCCGAGTGGTCTTCTTCACTCGGTCGAGTGAGCAATCATGCTCGACCGAGTGAGCTTCCTCAGATTTTCCAGTAACTTGGGCCTTTTTTGGACGAATTCCATGTAGTACTCGGGCGAGTGAGCTTTCTCACTCGGTCGAGTGGAATTCCTTACTTGACCAAGTGAACGTCTGAAATTTGCTGTGAGTTTCCGTTTCACTCGGCCGAGTACAGCTTCTGACTCGACCAAGTGAGTAGTCTACTCGGCCGAGTGGGCTGTATCCTGGCTCCTTTCTTCTCCTTCTAGCCTACTTGTCGCTCCTATAGAATTCATTCTTCTTTCGCTCATCCTCTATCACTGATAACTCCTTAAATAAGTCATGGGCGACACTCTGAAGTGCATGAAAATCCTTTGATCTCAATTTCGCTCCAGATCACTCCATATCTTCTGAAATATGACAAAAACAAGAAATAGTGAAAAGCAACGCGATATCGTCGAATAATCGTGAAAAACACAATATGGGCGATCGAAACGTCATGAAAACATGCAGAAAAAGGTGTAAAATAAGGAGTGATCAGCCCGCAAGGCCCACCTCAGAAGCCCGATACCGACTCAGTCAAAGCCCAATGGTCAGTCGACCGTTGAGTCTGCTTCACTCGAACGTGGGATTAAAGGTGTGCTCATGAATCTTGGGGACGTACACAACATTTATTCAATAAATGTGGGAAGATCATGGCCCCATTATGGGTGGCCGTTATCAGCCCAACGTCTCCAAAGGAGCCCTGAACGTCTATAAATAGAGAAAATGGCCCCATTTCCAAAGACGGTGTCTTAGACGTAGAACTCTACTTTCTCAGCTTATACTTCTTATACATTTGAGCTTGCGCTGCCAGTCTTAAGACGAACCTCTGTGGGTCGATCTCAGCTGCACCAAGCTCCCTCTCTCCCTTAAATTCCATACTAACTTAAGCATTGGAGGGGATTTAGGTCGAGACCCAGATCCGACCCCCTAACGAGTCCTTATGGTGCAGATCGACGGTCATCATCAAACGTCGAGGTCGACATCGAGCTTTCCAGCCTCGAACGATCGATGCAACTACCGCTCGAAGGTCGATCGAACATTGAATCATTTCCAACTACCAACACTCAATCCTGGTTCTTCCAACCGAGGGTCCCACTCTAACTGCTGACGAGGCTCCAACTCAGCATCTCGAGTTTACGTCAGCTTGATAACTGTCTCGGTCAATTTTGGCCTTAACAGTACCCATTGTCTGAGTATGTATGTATGTATGTATGGCTATATATATGTATATATATACATATATATGTACACATATATATACGTACGTATATATCTATATTACAATTGAGGGCCGATTTTGAATTTGTCTTATGTGACAGTGTCATGTCAAGTTTGGGGAGGAATTTTTTTGTAGAAGAGAAATTTGTTGGGAGAATACAAAAGCTTTTCTTTTTTGAAATTGACAACAGCAGCACTTAATACCATTCATTCAAAAATGACCCAAAAAATGAGACCTAAAAAAATGAAACCCAAAATGACACACACAAAAATGAAACACAAAAAATATGCAACTTAAATTACAAGTGTGCAAAAGAGAACTTTATTTCGGCTGAGCTTATTTCGTCTGACCCAAAAAAGTTGAAACCCAAAAAAAACAGGGAATGTGCATTCAATGAGGAAGGCTGAGCTTTTTGGTCATCAAGCAGAGGACTGACCAGCCGCCCAAGGCGCCCGCTAAATTTTTATACGCTAATTTGTTGTTCTGCGCCGAATGCGCACCAAATTTATTGTTACTCATCGACGGCGGCCGTGCCTCTAAATTTTTTTATGCTAATTTGTTGTTCTTTTAAATTTTGGCTGTAGAACTATTTTTTTGGGGACAAAGATTTCGCGGGGAAAAATCTTAAATCCACCGTGCCCGCGGGCACGAGTTATGACTAGTCTATATTACATTTGACAACTGTTTTTGAATCCTAGGGCTAACTAGGACAAGCTGATTAGGACAGACATGTTGATAGAAAGATGGCTGGGATTTAATCTTGGAAAATCAACGGTTGAGATGAGATTCTGTGGAAATTTTAAGAGGGAAAACATTTCTTGGGAAATGAAAGTTTATGGGGAACGAAACTTTTTGGGGAATAGCAGGCTGCAATTAATGCATTTGGGGTAAAAAACTTTAACTTGCACTTAATGCTGCAGATCAAATACTGACGCAGATCGAATGATCACTCCCTCAACGCGGGGCCCACTGTGTCTTCGACGCATGTGGCAATAAGATGAGAATAATTTCTCGCGCCGAAGGCACTCGCTAAATTTTTTTACGCTAATTTGTTGTTCCGTGCCGAAGGCGCACGTGCCGCTAAATTTTTTTACGCTAATTTTTTTTTCCGCGCAATTTTGGCTGTGGAAATAATGGGGAAAATCTTTAATGAACTGTACCTGCCGGCACAGGTTATGACTAGTACATCTATATATAAGTATATATATATACATGTATATATACATCTATATATGTACATGTATATATACATCTATATATATGTGTGTGTAATTGTTTGTCTTCATTACTACTTAAATAAAGTCATGAGACTTAACGCAAGGTGAAACATATATCGATATATAGATCATGATCATGGAGAAGTGTTTTGATCGTCTGAAGCATAAGCCTGAAACTGTTCATAGACGTAGACGCATTGATATAAGACATCGATGCATCAGATAGACTATTGTTTTTTATGTATGCACCAAGTATTGGTAGCGATGATCTCATGATCGTCTGATTTGGTAAAATTGGAGACGAGACACAAGTACTTATTAGAGAATGAGTACACTGAATAACTAATGAGAGCTGCCACATTGTGACACATACCGATCTGTCAATGGTAGCTCTCAGTAAGGATATATAAGCCAATCCTCTGAGCCGATGTCAATGTGTGAGCATATGCATGAACTATATCACTTAGATCTCTAACCTAGCTTCGAGGCAAGGTCGGTCGAAAAGATTTTGGTTGGGTGGCACTTGAAGTGTGCGAGGGGAGCAGTGGTCGGGATAAGGATTTTTCTCTCCTGTTGTGGGGGTTAATGACATAGAGTCACGGTCCTTAGTGAAATACTTGGACGAGGTGTTTTGGGTGAGATCCAACAATAACAAGTTAAGACCGAACAATACTGACCCGATCGCTGAGCTATTATGGGTTGACATTCAACCATACCCTAAACTTTACAGTGGCATAGGTATGACGAAGAGATTAAAACAGCATTCATTACTGGCATAACCAGGGTATTCTTGACAACACTAATGTCAAAGGGGCAAACCGTATGGTATCGTTTTAAATTTATAAACCGCAAGCGCACGACATCATCGTAATACTGTACGGGACATCCGTAAGGAGGCAGATTGATCGAGTACTAGCTCGATATAGGGACATTGATATATATGCAAATCAGATTGAAGGGGGCTCGGATAACGGGCTTATAATGAAGAGCGTGATATGAAAACACAAATAATAAACACAATAGCAAAATGGCCAATCGATAGAACAAACAATAAAATGCGATAAGAGAATGGATATCCACAAAAATTTATAAGTAAAACGATAAAAAGTGATAGAGGAGATACTTATCTTATTGATTTATAACAAAGTTTGTCAATCTCCATTTGTCACGCCCCGCTTCCCAAAATGGACGGAAGCGAGACATGACGAGGCCCGCTTAGGCCAGAGCTTTAGAAGCTCGGACCCAATAAGCGTCTGTAGAGGTACCATTTTAAAAAAATTTCGGGTTCTTGCATTTTTATAGTTCGAAACAAAAAAAGTACGGAAAAGGTATTGCATTCATTAAATTAGAGTTATGATATCCAACAAGTACAAAGTCTAAAAGAAGCCTAAGCATGGCAACAAAAGTTTAAAGTCAAACCGAAAAGTAGTGACCTCTGAAGGTGGCGACTAAAAGACCTCAAGGTCTGGTCCTTGTCAGGTACGTACTCTGGTGACGACGTCCTCGGCTCCACGTACTCCAGTGAGTCCGCCTCGTCCACAAACTCTGGCTCAACACCTGACGTACAGCACCAAAAGAAGGAACTGTACGTCAGGTCAGGTCTACAGAAAGGGTTAGACCAAACTGCAAGTGTACTGAACTATTAGACAACATTTTACTGGTTGATTAGCATGCTGAGGTTACAACAAGGTAGCAAAAGAAGTACGTAGCAGGAAAGTAAAGCGTAGCAGGCAGTAGCCGTAGCGTGTGCTACCGACTACGGGACTAACCTAAAGGTGTCAGGACAAGACGAAGACAAGACAGGTAAGACACGACACGACACGGCACGACACGACACGACACGAAGGGTTCACGCCTTACGGGTTGAGGGGGATCAGACCCTCTCCCCGTGCGCACGCTCAACCCTACCCCAAAACCCCAGAACTCAGGACAGGAAGCACGGAGATCACTTTCGCAAGGAAAGCACCTGAAACGCCCGTAGGCTTTTGTATCACAGAGATCACTTCCGCTCGGGAAGCATCTGAAACGCCCGCAGGCTTTTTATATCACGGAGATCACTTCCGCTCGGGAAGCATCTGAAACGCCCGAAGGCTTTTTGTAACACAGTGACAAGACACGACCAGTGTGTATAACCGTGACAAGACACGACCAGTGTACGGGAGAGTTATTCTAGGGTGTCCACACACACACACATGATAGCCCTACAGCATCAAAATTTGTTGTTGTCAGGCTCAGACTTCGTCGTCAAGTCTGAGCCGTCAGGAGCGTCCCGGACGCTATCATTTCACGTCCGGTTCTATACATTCACAGTCTAACAGTTCTAGCAATCTAAGACCAAAGCACGGTCAAAAAAGCAAGTGGGTACACTTGCCTAAAATGGCGAGTGTGTCGTCTTCTCGAAGCGTCTCGTCCAAACGTCTTGTCCAAGCGTCTCGTCCAAGCGTCTTGTCCAAGCGTCTCGTCCAAGCGTCTCGTCCGCAGAAGTCCGTCTGAAACAGTGTCACGGCGACGATGTCAGGTCGCGATTTTCATCAAGTCCTATTAGGGTTTGTTTCTAGGTTATCGAGACTATCCAAATTGTCATAAGTCACGTTTTGGAGTTTCATCAGCCTAGATCGACCACTACCCTATATGCACAGAAAAGTTGTCCGATTGTCGATCTTTCTACAGTGACGTCATTTTTACAGAAGCTGAAAGTAAATTTAGTTTGAGTTGTCCAATTTTAGATTAGGGTTTGATTTGCTATGGTGTGGGTTCGCTACGAGTTAGGGGACTAACCTTTGCTGCGTTTGAACGTTGATCAGACGTCGGGTCTGAAAGCGGCGACGGTCGTATGAAAGACGTATTGTATCTGCTGATGGTTTAAGGGTGTCCATATGATCGTAACGACGAGCGCCAAAAATCTGCGAGATCGGGTTTCTGACGTTAAGCTAAAACGTTAAAATTAATAACATCATAATCTAGCATGTATAATTACTGTTTATACCAACATATCAGTACTTACTGACTAATATCTCACAGGCTAATATATATATAACCAAAGCTCAAACACACTAACTTGTATATAAATAATGGACCAATATACAACCAATACTTGCACTAGGTAAAGTGTGCCCTGTGATCAATTTGGGCACAGTGACCCACATAAGATTAGTACCCATACAGCCATCCACAAAAACTAAAATATAATTACAAGTATATAATATTGCTTACTATCAAACTAATATGTATTACTCACAGTTCCTTGGGTGTGCAGGCTGCCGTTGCGATTTGTTTTGCAGGTGGAGCGTGCGGCGACCTTCAGCGATGAACGGTGCGGCGCAGGGGGTCTCGGAGGTCGAGAGGGTGGCCGCCGGTCTGGTGTGGGGCTGTTCTGCGACGGTGCACGCGGAAAACGGCACGGCAGCGGCTGTGTTCGCTGAAGTGGCGAAGAAACGGCGACCGGTGGGCACAGCAGCGTCTCCAGCGGGCTGCAGCGTCGTACGGGGCTGCGGGTAATCGGGGAAGGTCGCTGGCGGCTTCAGCGGGCTCCGGCGATCGGGGTTTTGCAGCAACACGGGTTGCTGCCCTTGCCGGAGTAGCTCGCCGGCAACGGGATGCTGTGGGGGGCCGACGTCGAGTGGAGTTGAGGGAAACGCCGGCGATGTGTGGTCGTGGAGTGAGGGGCAGGCGCCGCGGGAGGCGTGGAGGGGCTACGGGTGGTCGGAGAAGAGGCCGGCGGCGGGTCGGGGTTGAGGTGCGAGGGAGGGAGAGGAAGAGAGCTCGGGGTTTTTTTTCGTGTGAATAACATGAGGGGGCGGCGGCTAATAATGATGGCTGAGGAAAAATTATCCCCTAGGGTTTCTTTAGACACGGCTCACGTGATGGCATTTTGGGTAGTCTAGGGTTGTGATATTATAAAGAGTTGGTGGGGTTTTAAAACGTGAGTAGGCCAAAGGTTAATCCAATATAGGAGAATAGGCTGATATTATAATAGCTAGGTTGGATAAGTTGTGTATGAGGAAATTATAATATCAGACTTAGGCTTCCATGAATAAAGTTGAGTGATCAAAAAAATAGGGTGTGCACGGCCAAGAGTGGGCTGGGTCAACATGATTTGGGATGAATATTATCATAAAACTATATGGGACAAAACTATGGGAAAACTTAGGGCTAAACCAATAATTTATTGGGCAAAAAGTGCAAGTAGCTCAAACGAAGCCCAAAAATCGTAAGAAAAATACTGGGGTGACCGGGACGACGGGAGAAGGAAGACAGAGGAGACGGATCACAATCTCAATGACGAGAAACGAAATTAAAAATAAAAATGTCTCAAGTCAAAAGTGAGAATCGCAACGTTTCCTCAAATGAGATCAACTCGTGGGAGAACGACCCGAGATATGTCGTTCCCAAGTTATTCCATAATCTAATACTTTCAGAGACGATCACGACGACCTATCACACAAAAACGTTCAAAAACAAATAAAGTCTAAAATAATTACGTGCACGGTCAAAAGCATGTGCACGGAAAAGGTACGATAGAAACAGGTCGTTACATTCTACCCACCTTAGAAATGATTCCGCCCTCGGAATCTCTCACACTAGTCATAATATTATCCATATAACCTTATATCCGCAACTATCATATCTATTCATAAAGATTTTTAATCCTGTAACTTCGAACAACGTTCCTCAATAATTCCCCCATAATCCATCTTTTCACCGGGCAAAGCCTCGACTAAACTCACCTCCTAATAATATAGTTTCATCACTACCGTTCCAATTTCCAACTCCAAGTTCTCATAAAAATAATAATCATCTTCTGATACCGTACCACTCCACTAAACATCATCATCGCTCATTAATATCTTTTGAATTTCTAACTCTTTTCCCAACATTAATAAATCTCCAAAAATGAGATTCTAGTCATCCACCAATCCAAGACAAAAACATTTGTCTATCCTATAGTACCTTCACCAATCAGCAATCGTCGTGTCTTCAATACATTCTCGTCATATCTCCCCATAAATTCATCCACCAAATAATTTGATCTGTCAGAATTACCCCTCATCCTACTCACTATAACTAATCCCAACCAACATTAAGTCCGACTACCTAAACATCCATTAATCTCCACACATCGTGTTATTCTCAAAGTCTTCTCACGTCAATTCATCAATCAGTCTCAATGCTAATATAAGCTCTACTCAATCTCATGATCACCCTAACTCATACTATTCTCCGTAGTTACTCCTATCTACTACCCGTCTAAGCCTCAAGTCTGATAAGTTATCATCTCCTCGCATATAATTTCATTCAAACAGAATTCTCCATTGAGTCCACCACACTTCGGTTTTATAAATAAGTCTGAGACAGTTCATTCTTTTCATCCAAAAAAAATATTCTAATCCATCATCCTTGTGTTCCCAAAATCAATTAATCATTGCCATAATAAAACTCATCTCACTCCAAGCCTACCAGCAAACAAAATTCTATAACAATAATAGTCAGGCCCAATTAATATAACAATCATAAACACGAAAATTTTTGTTTAAGGAAGAAGGAAGAGAAGAGAAAGAGAGACTTAAGGTCAAATAAATATTTTAAAACATTTGAAAAAAAAACATGTGGTGTTGCGGTAATGGATGAGGGAGGTTAAGTGAGTTGTGATCTTGTGAGCTAGTTTTAAAACTTTAAAGATTTGGTTTTAAAAAAAAAACAAAGTTTTGATACAGTCACATACAACCAAGATAAACCATTCATTAAAACTAAAACTAAGTCTATGGATCTGCCTGCGATGACGCCATTCATATAGGTATGAATACCGTTATTCAGACAACTTCCAGCATACCATGGTTGACACTGAGTACACATTCAAGACACAGGAGACAAACATCAGGATCCTAAAGATGACACACTCCTACAGGTCTACATACTCTACCTATACTCAGGCACTGCAACGACATCACCTACCAAAGGGCATACTCCTAAACTGGAGATAGCATGGATAACTACAAGATTTAATGTCTAGATAAAAGAAGGAAAGAAAACTAAATCAAAAGCGGAACGAAATAAGATCGGAAGGAACGAGTTCAAATAAGGCAAGATAAGGAGGTAGTTGGTTGGGTGGAAAACGATTGTTTTGCAAATGAAAATAAGTTTACACAAAGATTTTGAAATGTGGTTACGAGGAACATAGAACATGTATGATAATAATAATAAAAATAATTGAAGTTCCACCTAGTCCAGAAAATATTTTAAAAGTATGCACTGTATGATTTAGAAATAGATCTGGTAGCCCAGAAAGTATAAATTGAATTATCAAAATGTTAACACGGTTTAAAAAATGAAAATATGAAAGATACCGATTTGAAATAATTTCCAGGTAGTAACTTGAAAATTGACGACCAAGGAGATTTCAAAATCTAAGAAGGAACTTTTAATCGAAAAGCAATAAATTTTAAATATATATAATAAAGGGTTTTCAAGGAAGTTAAACCGAGCGAAGAATTTAATAATGGGTTTCGAAAACAAGAAATAAAGGAAATAAAAGTGGGATGAGGTAGCGATTGTTTTGTAAATGAGAATGAATTTAAACAAAGGTTCTTGAAGTATGAGCACGATGATCATAGAGATGTTTATATGTAAAGAACTCTAAAATTCCCCTTTGTTTTAGAAAAATATTCTAAAGTACGTACGTAAATGGTTAGAATTAAATTTCGCAGGTTAGAAAAATGATATATTGAATTCCCGAAATGGTAGCAAAGTTTTTAAAACTAAAATATGATGGATACTGATTCGAAAATAAGTACGAGGCCGTAACTTAAAACTTTTACGACCGAAAGGTTTCAAAATTTGCGAAAGAATTTTAACTTAACCGAAAATAAGAAATTTTAAATAAAAAGTTTTCAAAGAAGTCAAATTGGGCGGAGAATTTAATAATGAATTTCGAAAATACTTTTAAAGGAAGAAGGTTTTGGGAAAGGGGAAATTTTGAAAATAAATACAAGATAGTAGAAATATATTGTGTAGTTTATAAAGGTAATATATATATTTTGGAAACAAGGCAAATAATGCGAGATGTTGACTTAAAACATTTACGTCCAAGAAAGCTCCAAGTCAATTAAAAGTTTTAACTCGATCCAAAACAACAAATTTTAAATATATAATATAGAGGTTTTCAAAGAAATCAAGCCAGAGCAAAAACTTAATAAGGAAAGTCGAAAATAATTTTAGAGAAGGTAGAATTGGTCAAGAAAGGGATTCGAAGGATCGATGATAATCGTCAGGAAACGATCACGAGAATCGAGAGGGAGGAAAAATGATCGCATGAAGAGTACGCGTAAGATATGAATCGTGAAGAGCTACGATGGGACTCTATGGTCGATAGCACAAAATTTGCAAGGATCAGAGGGATGCTAGAGGACAAGGGTTCTAATTATCGGGTTGTCTAAAGATCAGGATAACTCAGCTCTACGACTTCCTAAGGAGTTAGACTATAATCAGGATCTAAGAAGAAGGTCCCTAAGAGAATCAAGGTTACGTTCTGCTGGGCCCGAAGTCGATGGACCCGAGCGAACGACTAAAAGAGAAGGGCTCTAGAAAACTAACACGGTCAGAGTCAAGTGGGGCTACTAAGGTATTCTAGGACGAGGATGACTAAATCTTCACCAAGGTGTCTGACTATCCAACTGGGACGTCTATTTATGTCTTCCTACCACCTAAGACTGGGAAAACCTAATTTAGACTTGTACATGGATATTAAATGAATGCGGTACTCTTATTGTTCCGAACTTTTGCATGACCTGCATGGGCCACCACTAAAACCTGTCACGCCCCGCTTCCCAAAATGGACGGAAGCGAGACGTGACGAGGCCCGCTTAGGCCAGAGATTTAGAAGCTCGGACCCAATAAGCGTCTGTAGAGGTACCATTTTAAAAAAATTTCGGGTTCTTGCATTTTTATAGTTCGAAACAACAAAAGTACGGAAAAGATATTGCATTCATTAAATTAGAGTTATGATATCCAACAAGTACAAAGTCTAAAAGAAGCCTAAGCATGGCAACAAAAGTTTAAAGTCAAACCGAAAAGTAGTGACCTCTGAAGGTGGCGACTAAAAGACCTCAAGATCTGGTCCTTGTCAGGTACGTACTCTGGTGACGACGTCCTCGGCTCCACGTACTCCAGTGAGTCCGCCTCGTCCACGAACTCTGGCTCAACACCTGACGTACATCACCAAAAGAAGGAACTGTACGTCAGGTCAGGTCTACAGAAAGGGTTAGACCAAACTGCAAGTGTACTAAACTATTAGACAACGTTTTACTGGTTGATTAGCATGCTGAGGTTACAACAAGGTAGCAAAAGAAGTACGTAGCAGGAAAGTAAAGCGTAGCAGGCAGTAGCCGTAGCGTGTGCTACCGACTACGGGACTAACCTAAAGGTGTCAGGACAAGACGAAGAGAAGACAAGTAAGACACAACACGACACGGCACGACACGACACGACACGAAGGGTTCACGCCTTACGGGTTGAGGGGGATCAGACCCTCTCCCCGTGCGCACGCTCAACCCTACCCCAAAACCCCAGAACTCAGGACAGGAAGCACGGAGATCACTTTCGCAAGGAAAGCACCTGAAACGCCCGTAGGCTTTTGTATCACAGAGATCACTTCCGCTCGGGAAGCATCTGAAACGCCCGCAGGCTTTTTATATCACGGAGATCACTTCCGCTCGGGAAGCATCTGAAACACCCGAAGGCTTTTTGTAACACAGTGACAAGACACGACCAGTGTGTATAACCGTGACAAGACACGACCAGTGTACGGGAGAGTTATTCTAGGGTGTCCACACACACGCACACACATGATAGCCCTACAGCATCAAAATTTGTTGTTGTCAGGCTCAGACTTCGTCGTCAAGTCTGAGCCGTCAGGAGCGTCCCGGACGCTATCATTTCACGTCCGGTTCTATACATTCACAGTCTAACAGTTCTAGCAATCTAAGACCAAAGCACGGTCAAAAACGCAAGTGGGTACACTTGCCTGAAATGGCGAGTGTGTCGTCTTCTCGAAGCGTCTCGTCCAAGCGTCTTGTCCAAGCGTCTCGTCCAAGCGTCTCGTCCGCAGAAGTCCGTCTGAAACAGTGTCACGGCGACGGTGTCAGGTCGTGATTTTCATCAAGTCCTATTAGGGGTTGTTTCTAGGTTATCGGGACTATCCAAATTGTCATAAGTCACGTTTTGGAGTTTCATCAGCCTAGATCGACCACTACCCTATATGCACAGAAAAGTTGTCCGATTGTCGATCTTTCTACAGTGACGTCATTTTTACAGAAGCTGAAAGTAAATTTAGTTTGAGTTGTCCAATTTTAGATTAGGGTTTGATTTGCTATGGTGTGGGTTCGCTACGAGTTAGGGGACTAACCTTTGCTGCGTTTGAACGTTGATCAGACGTCGGGTCTGAAAGTGGCGACGGTCGTATGAAAGACGTATTGTATCTGCTGATGGTTTAAGGGTGTCCATATGATCGTAACGACGAGCGCCAAAAATCTGCGAGATCGGGTTTCTGACGTTAAGCTAAAACGTTAAAATTAATAACATCATAATCTAGCATGTATAATTACTGTTTATACCAACATATCAGTACTTACTGACTAATATCTCACAGGCTAATATATATATAACCAAAGCTCAAACACACTAACTTGTATATAAATAATGGACCAATATACAACCAATACTTGCACTAGGTAAAGTGTGCCCTGTGATCAATTTGGGCACAGTGACCCACATAAGATTAGTACCCATACAGCCATCCACAAAAACTAAAATATAATTACAAGTATATAATATTGCTTACTATCAAACTAATATGTATTACTCACAGTTCCTTGGGTGTGCAGGCTGCCGTTGCGATTTGTTTTGCAGGTGGAGCGTGCGGCGACCTTCAGCGATGAACGGTGCGGCGCAGGGGGTCTCGGAGGTCGAGAGGGTGGCCGCCGGTCTGGTGTGGGGCTGTTCTGCGACGGTGCACGCGGAAAACGGCACGGCAGCGGCTGTGTTCGCTGAAGTGGCGAAGAAACGGCGACCGGTGGGCACAGCAGCGTCTCCAGCGGGCTGCAGCGTCGTACGGGGCTGCGGGTAATCGGGGAAGGTCGCTGGCGGCTTCAGCGGGCTCCGGCGATCGGGGTTTTGCAGCAACACGGGTTGCTGCCCTTGCCGGAGTAGCTCGCCGGCAACGGGATGCTGTGGGGGGCCGACGTCGAGTGGAGTTGAGGGAAACGCCGGCGATGTGTGGTCGTGGAGTGAGGGGCAGGCGCCGCGGGAGGCGTGGAGGGGCTACGGGTGGTCGGAGAAGAGGCCGGCGGCGGGTCGGGGTTGAGGTGCGAGGGAGGGAGAGGAAGAGAGCTCGGGGTTTTTTTTCGTGTGAATAACATGAGGGGGCGGCGGCTAATAATGATGGCTGAGGAAAAATTATCCCCTAGGGTTTCTTTAGACACGGCTCACGTGATGGCATTTTGGGTAGTCTAGGGTTGTGATATTATAAAGAGTTGGTGGGGTTTTAAAACGTGAGTAGGCCAAAGGTTAATCCAATATAGGAGAATAGGCTGATATTATAATAGCTAGGTTGGATAAGTTGTGTATGAGGAAATTATAATATCAGACTTAGGCTTCCATGAATAAAGTTGAGTGATCAAAAAAATAGGGTGTGCACGGCCAAGAGTGGGCTGGGTCAACATGATTTGGGATGAATATTATCATAAAACTATATGGGACAAAACTATGGGAAAACTTAGGGCTAAACCAATAATTTATTGGGCAAAAAGTGCAAGTAGCTCAAACGAAGCCCAAAAATCGTAAGAAAAATACTGGGGTGACCGGGACGACGGGAGAAGGAAGACAGAGGAGACGGATCACAATCTCAATGACGAGAAACAAAATTAAAACTATCATATCTATTCATAAAGATTTTTAATCCTGTAACTTCGAACAACGTTCCTCAATAATTCCCCCATAATCCATCTTTTCACCGGGCAAAGCCTCGACTAAACTCACCTCCTAATAATATAGTTTCATCACTACCGTTCCAATTTCCAACTCCAAGTTCTCATAAAAATAATAATCATCTTCTGATACCGTACCACTCCACTAAACATCATCATCGCTCATTAATATCTTTTGAATTTCTAACTCTTTTCCCAACATTAATAAATCTCCAAAAATGAGATTCTAGTCATCCACCAATCCAAGACAAAAACATTTGTCTATCCTATAGTACCTTCACCAATCAGCAATCGTCGTGTCTTCAATACATTCTCGTCATATCTCCCCATAAATTCATCCACCAAATAATTTGATCTGTCAGAATTACCCCTCATCCTACTCACTATAACTAATCCCAACCAACATTAAGTCCGACTACCTAAACATCCATTAATCTCCACACATCGTGTTATTCTCAAAGTCTTCTCACGTCAATTCATCAATCAGTCTCAATGCTAATATAAGCTCTACTCAATCTCATGATCACCCTAACTCATACTATTCTCCGTAGTTACTCCTATCTACTACCCGTCTAAGCCTCAAGTCTGATAAGTTATCATCTCCTCGCATATAATTTCATTCAAACAGAATTCTCCATTGAGTCCACCACACTTCGGTTTTATAAATAAGTCTGAGACAGTTCATTCTTTTCATCCAAAAAAATATTCTAATCCATCATCCTTGTGTTCCCAAAATCAATTAATCATTGCCATAATAAAACTCATCTCACTCCAAGCCTACCAGCAAACAAAATTCTATAACAATAATAGTCAGGCCCAATTAATATAACAATCATAAACACGAAAATTTTTGTTTAAGGAAGAAGGAAGAGAAGAGAAAGAGAGACTTAAGGTCAAATAAATATTTTAAAACATTTGAAAAAAAAACATGTGGTGTTGCGGTAATGGATGAGGGAGGTTAAGTGAGTTGTGATCTTGTGAGCTAGTTTTAAAACTTTAAAGATTTGGTTTTAAAAAAAAACAAAGTTTTGATACAGTCACATACAACCAAGATAAACCATTCATTAAAACTAAAACTAAGTCTATGGATCTGCCTGCGATGACGCCATTCATATAGGTATGAATACCGTTATTCAGACAACTTCCAGCATACCATGGTTGACACTGAGTACACATTCAAGACACAGGAGACAAACATCAGGATCCTAAAGATGACACACTCCTACAGGTCTACATACTCTACCTATACTCAGGCACTGCAACGACATCACCCTACCAAAGGGCATACTCCTAAACTGGAGATAGCATGGATAACTACAAGATTTAATGTCTAGATAAAAGAAGGAAAGAAAACTAAATCAAAGCGGAACGAAATAAGATCGGAAGGAACGAGTTCAAATAAGGCAAGATAAGGAGGTAGTTGGTTGGGTGGAAAACGATTGTTTTGCAAATGAAAATAAGTTTACACAAAGATTTTGAAATGTGGTTACGAGGAACATAGAACATGTATGATAATAATAATAAAAATAATTGAAGTTCCACCTAGTCCAGAAAATATTTTAAAAGTATGCACTGTATGATTTAGAAATAGATCTGGTAGCCCAGAAAGTATAAATTGAATTATCAAAATGTTAACACGGTTTAAAAAATGAAAATATGAAAGATACCGATTTGAAATAATTTCCAGGTAGTAACTTGAAAATTGACGACCAAGGAGATTTCAAAATCTAAGAAGGAACTTTTAATCGAAAAGCAATAAATTTTAAATATATATAATAAAGGGTTTTCAAGGAAGTTAAACCGAGCGAAGAATTTAATAATGGGTTTCGAAAACAAGAAATAAAGGAAATAAAAGTGGGATGAGGTAGCGATTGTTTTGTAAATGAGAATGAATTTAAACAAAGGTTCTTGAAGTATGAGCACGATGATCATAGAGATGTTTATATGTAAAGAACTCTAAAATTCCCCTTTGTTTTAGAAAAATATTCTAAAGTACGTACGTAAATGGTTAGAATTAATTTCGCAGGTTAGAAAAATGATATATTGAATTCCCGAAATGGTAGCAAAGTTTTTAAAACTAAAATATGATGGATACTGATTCGAAAATAAGTACGAGGCCGTAACTTAAAACTTTTACGACCGAAAGGTTTCAAAATTTGCGAAAGAATTTTAACTTAACCGAAAATAAGAAATTTTAAATAAAAAGTTTTCAAAGAAGTCAAATTGGGCGGAGAATTTAATAATGAATTTCGAAAATACTTTTTAAAGGAAGAAGGTTTTGGGAAAGGGGAAATTTTGAAAATAAATACAAGATAGTAGAAATATATTGTGTAGTTTATAAAGGTAATATATATATTTTGGAAACAAGGCAAATAATGCGAGATGTTGACTTAAAACATTTACGTCCAAGAAAGCTCCAAGTCAATTAAAAGTTTTAACTCGATCCAAAACAACAAATTTTAAATATATAATATAGAGGTTTTCAAAGAAATCAAGCCAGAGCAAAAACTTAATAAGGAAAGTCGAAAATAATTTTAGAGAAGGTAGAATTGGTCAAGAAAGGGATTCGAAGGATCGATGATAATCGTCAGGAAACGATCACGAGAATCGAGAGGGAGGAAAAATGATCGCATGAAGAGTACGCGTAAGATATGAATCGTGAAGAGCTACGATGGGACTCTATGGTCGATAGCACAAAATTTGCAAGGATCAGAGGGATGCTAGAGGACAAGGGTTCTAATTATCGGGTTGTCTAAAGATCAGGATAACTCAGCTCTACGACTTCCTAAGGAGTTAGACTATAATCAGGATCTAAGAAGAAGGTCCCTAAGAGAATCAAGGTTACGTTCTGCTGGGCCCGAAGTCGATGGACCCGAGCGAACGACTAAAAGAGAAGGGCTCTAGAAAACTAACACGGTCAGAGTCAAGTGGGGCTACTAAGGTATTCTAGGACGAGGATGACTAAATCTTCACCAAGGTGTCTGACTATCCAACTGGGACGTCTATTTATGTCTTCCTACCACCTAAGACTGGGAAAACCTAATTTAGACTTGTACATGGATATTAAATGAATGCGGTACTCTTATTGTTCCGAACTTTTGCATGACCTGCATGGGCCACCACTAAAACCTGTCACGCCCCGCTTCCCAAAATGGACGGAAGCGAGACGTGACGAGGCCCGCTTAGGCCAGAGATTTAGAAGCTCGGACCCAATAAGCGTCTGTAGAGGTACCATTTAAAAAAATTTCGGGTTCTTGCATTTTTATAGTTCGAAACAACAAAAGTACGGAAAAGATATTGCATTCATTAAATTAGAGTTATGATATCCAACAAGTACAAAGTCTAAAAGAAGCCTAGCATGGCAACAAAAGTTTAAAGTCAACCGAAAAGTAGTGACCTCTGAAGGTGGCGACTAAAGACCTCAAGATCTGGTCCTTGTCAGGTACGTACTCTGGTGACGACGTCCTCGGCTCCACGTACTCCAGTGAGTCCGCCTCGTCCACGAACTCTGGCTCAACACCTGACGTACATCACCAAAAGAAGGAACTGTACGTCAGGTCAGGTCTACAGAAAGGGTTAGACCAAACTGCAAGTGTACTAAACTATTAGACAACGTTTTACTGGTTGATTAGCATGCTGAGGTTACAACAAGGTAGCAAAAGAAGTACGTAGCAGGAAAGTAAAGCGTAGCAGGCAGTAGCCGTAGCGTGTGCTACCGACTACGGGACTAACCTAAAGGTGTCAGGACAAGACGAAGAGAAGACAAGTAAGACACAACACGACACGGCACGACACGACACGACACGAAGGGTTCACGCCTTACGGGTTGAGGGGGATCAGACCCTCTCCCCGTGCGCACGCTCAACCCTACCCCAAAACCCCAGAACTCAGGACAGGAAGCACGGAGATCACTTTCGCAAGGAAAGCACCTGAAACGCCCGTAGGCTTTTGTATCACAGAGATCACTTCCGCTCGGGAAGCATCTGAAACGCCCGCAGGCTTTTTATATCACGGAGATCACTTCCGCTCGGGAAGCATCTGAAACACCCGAAGGCTTTTTGTAACACAGTGACAAGACACGACCAGTGTGTATAACCGTGACAAGACACGACCAGTGTACGGGAGAGTTATTCTAGGGTGTCCACACACACGCACACACATGATAGCCCTACAGCATCAAAATTTGTTGTTGTCAGGCTCAGACTTCGTCGTCAAGTCTGAGCCGTCAGGAGCGTCCCGGACGCTATCATTTCACGTCCGGTTCTATACATTCACAGTCTAACAGTTCTAGCAATCTAAGACCAAAGCACGGTCAAAAACGCAAGTGGGTACACTTGCCTGAAATGGCGAGTGTGTCGTCTTCTCGAAGCGTCTCGTCCAAGCGTCTTGTCCAAGCGTCTCGTCCAAGCGTCTCGTCCGCAGAAGTCCGTCTGAAACAGTGTCACGGCGACGGTGTCAGGTCGTGATTTTCATCAAGTCCTATTAGGGGTTGTTTCTAGGTATCGGGACTATCCAAATTGTCATAAGTCACGTTTTGGAGTTTCATCAGCCTAGATCGACCACTACCCTATATGCACAGAAAAGTTGTCCGATTGTCGATCTTTCTACAGTGACGTCATTTTTACAGAAGCTGAAAGTAAATTTAGTTTGAGTTGTCCAATTTTAGATTAGGGTTTGATTTGCTATGGTGTGGGTTCGCTACGAGTTAGGGGACTAACCTTTGCTGCGTTTGAACGTTGATCAGACGTCGGGTCTGAAAGTGGCGACGGTCGTATGAAAGACGTATTGTATCTGCTGATGGTTTAAGGGTGTCCATATGATCGTAACGACGAGCGCCAAAATCTGCGAGATCGGGTTTCTGACGTTAAGCTAAAACGTTAAAATTAATAACATCATAATCTAGCATGTATAATTACTGTTTATACCAACATATCAGTACTTACTGACTAATATCTCACAGGCTAATATATATATAACCAAAGCTCAAACACACTAACTTGTATATAAATAATGGACCAATATACAACCAATACTTGCACTAGGTAAAGTGTGCCCTGTGATCAATTTGGGCACAGTGACCCACATAAGATTAGTACCCATACAGCCATCCACAAAAACTAAAATATAATTACAAGTATATAATATTGCTTACTATCAAACTAATATGTATTACTCACAGTTCCTTGGGTGTGCAGGCTGCCGTTGCGATTTGTTTTGCAGGTGGAGCGTGCGGCGACCTTCAGCGATGAACGGTGCGGCGCAGGGGGTCTCGGAGGTCGAGAGGGTGGCCGCCGGTCTGGTGTGGGGCTGTTCTGCGACGGTGCACGCGGAAAACGGCACGGCAGCGGCTGTGTTCGCTGAAGTGGCGAAGAAACGGCTACCGGTGGGCACAGCAGCGTCTCCAGCGGGCTGCAGCGTCGTACGGGGCTGCGGGTAATCGGGGAAGGTCGCTGGCGGCTTCAGCGGGCTCCGGCGATCGGGGTTTTGCAGCAACACGGGTTGCTGCCCTTGCCGGAGTAGCTCGCCGGCAACGGGATGCTGTGGGGGGCCGACGTCGAGTGGAGTTGAGGGAAACGCCGGCGATGTGTGGTCGTGGAGTGAGGGGCAGGCGCCGCGGGAGGCGTGGAGGGGCTACGGGTGGTCGGAGAAGAGGCCGGCGGCGGGTCGGGGTTGAGGTGCGAGGGAGGGAGAGGAAGAGAGCTCGGGGTTTTTTTTCGTGTGAATAACATGAGGGGGCGGCGGCTAATAATGATGGCTGAGGAAAAATTATCCCCTAGGGTTTCTTTAGACACGGCTCACGTGATGGCATTTTGGGTAGTCTAGGGTTGTGATATTATAAAGAGTTGGTGGGGTTTTAAAACGTGAGTAGGCCAAAGGTTAATCCAATATAGGAGAATAGGCTGATATTATAATAGCTAGGTTGGATAAGTTGTGTATGAGGAAATTATAATATCAGACTTAGGCTTCCATGAATAAAGTTGAGTGATCAAAAAAATAGGGTGTGCACGGCCAAGAGTGGGCTGGGTCAACATGATTTGGGATGAATATTATCATAAAACTATATGGGACAAAACTATGGAAAACTTAGGGCTAAACCAATAATTTATTGGGCAAAAGTGCAAGTAGCTCAAACGAAGCCCAAAAATCGTAAGAAAAATACTGGGGTGACCGGGACGACGGGAGAAGGAAGACAGAGGAGACGGATCACAATCTCAATGACGAGAAACAAAATTAAAAATAAAAATGTCTCAAGTCAAAAGTGAGAATCGCAACGTTTCCTCAAATGAGATCAACTCGTGGGAGAACGACCCGAGATATGTCGTTCCCAAGTTATTCCACAATCTAATACTTTCAGAGACGATCACGACGACCTATCACACAAAAACGTTCAAAAACAAATAAAGTCTAAAATAATTACGTGCACGGTCAAAAGCACGTACACGGAAAAGGTACGATAGAAACAGGCCGTTACACCATTACAAACCCAGAAGAGAAAGCTCCCTCAAACTCATCTATATTAATCCTACTCCTAAAATTCAAGAAGCAAATGATAGAAAGGTCAAAACGAGCCTAAGACTCGGCTCTCCCAAATGATGACATCCCCAGCTATTTATATAACCCCAAGACCTGTTTAGATAGCAGTAGACCCGATTCCATATGGTCGTTTGGAGAAATCCAAACGGCCACGTCGATTACAAAAAGTTACGCATGCTGCTGTTAGAGGCGAAATCATTCGACATGGCCGTTTGGAGAATCCAAATGGCTGTGTCAAGGCCTTGATGTTTTCATTCTGCTGGAAGAATGAGGGATGCCACGATAGTTTGGATTCTCCAAACGGCCGTGTCAAAGCTTGCTACTCTGTTAGTAGAGGAGGAATGACACTGCCGTATGAGGGGTCAAACTGTCGTAGCGTGGCGTGGCTCTCCTTGGCAAAACGACTACCAGAATCGTTAGCTCCATCTTCTCACATGGCCGTATGGCTGTGTCTCATACGTCCGTGTCGTCGGCTGAAGCTCTTCTACATGCTTCACCATATCCTCTACACTTTACACAAAAATTCTCCATCCCTCCATGCTCCATCTAATCTCTAATACTCATCTACCATCCCATGAATGCTCATCTAACATTCCTCCAACCAGGCTCTAGCTTCATGAAATTAAGCTCCAAGCATTGATCTTCGCTCCCAATGCTCATAATCTCGTTCTTTAGCTCCAAAATTTTCCGAATTCACCTTAAATGCACCGAAGAGAACAAAAGCGTAAAAAGGAACAAAAGACAGTAAAGGCGGCATGAAAAATGAGGTGAAGTGGATTGAAACGTGAATAAAAGGACGTGGAAAAAAATATAAAAATACCTATCAAAATCCCCCACGCTAAACTTTTTCTCGTCCTTAACAAAGACGAAGAAAGAGTAATGCACGGTGTATGCAATCAGGTATGTGTTCGGCTCCGGATTTACACCCAGAAGCGTGACTCTCCGCAAGTGTATGGTGGTGTAGTATAGAATAAAGTGTCGAACTCTAGGGAACCAATTGTTTAATGTTTAGTTTATGAGAAGTAGGAGAATAAGTGGTTAAGGGTTATCACAATAAGACCGTTGTCACAGATGATTGGTTTCACAAGATTTTAATAAATCTTGGGTAATCGAGAATCCCCGCTAGGTCGTTTGGGCTTGGAAACTAGGTTAAAAATCTTATCGTTAAATTATAAGTTATGGTAAGGGTGTCACATCCGAGAATGAGAACGAGTAGTCAACTATCATTGAGCTACTCGTCTAACGTATTTCAATGTGTCGCCTCGCTATCGTTTGGCTTCACGCTTGACACGGTTTCCATGTCATAACTCGCATCCATTATCAAGGACTAAGGTTGAGATACTACACTATGATTGGCTCTGGTAGTCGGGCTACTATCGTAGGGCACCAACTAGCAAATTAAAGGTTATTAATGACCCCCCTAGTGCACGTTTCACTCTCGTGCACACAAGCCCTATAAAGCGACTACTAAACCCTAACAGATTCGTGGGGATTTTCCCTAGATCTGATGTCATTCTCCCGAATCTCCAATTCTAGGGCTAATCCCCCAAAATCTGGGTTCAATCGACCATAGTATGACCCTAGGTTTGTTCAACTAAGGACAACCTAGCATCAATACCTAGGAACCTAGGGTTCATCTTTAAACCCTAGAAACACACCACTTAAGCATAGCGATGGAATTAATAACCAACACAGTATAAAAGATAATCCAAGACAATGTAGGCATAACAAAATTATTATTAAAAGGAAGAGAACGAACCAAATAGCAGAAATATATACAAATAATGAAACTCGAACCGTTCACAAGAGATCGAATCGAAGAAAAAGGTGAGAAGTTTCCCGTTCTCCAAGTGACGGCTCACCAAAAAGTTCTCTAAAATCCTGTGAACTAAAACCTAATTAATTGTTATTATTTATACGAGTCTGCTAAAATTTGCGGATTCCAGGAAAAAGCATCCAAACCCAAATAAAACTCATTAACTTAAAGTCTGGTAGTAAGGCGCTCGGTCGAGCGCCACCTTGGCGTTTCACTTCATGGGCCTGTCAAAAGAGATAGCTCGTTCGAGCAAGATTGCTGCTCGGTCGAGCTAAGGAGACAGTGAATTCCAGGCATTTTTCAGCCAATCAGTGGGGGATGTTGCTCAACCAAGTGCATGGGTCGCTCAGTCGAGCTAAAGAGACAGAGATATTTTGGCAAAAATATTGGGGGTTGCTCGACCCGAGCACATGGGTTGCTCGGCCGAGCGGCATCCTGTCAGTCAGCCTTCTTTGCCTTCGCTTTTCTCTTCTTTTTTTATGATACCCGCTCAGCCGAGCGGGATGGCGGCTCGACCGAGTGGTCTCGAATTTCAGCACAGCACAAATCAGCTCCTCTTGCTCTTCTCTTCTTTCTTTCTCCTTTCTTTCTCTTCTTGCTCCTCTCCAGTAGCTTCAACTCGTCAAGCATGATGCCATTGACGCTCCGATATCGGTGCTCGTTTCCATCATCTAGTATTGCCCCAAATGGTGCCAAAGTTCTTGAAAATCCACAAAACACTATGAGAATCAAATATATCGTGAACGCGATAAAGTATAGAAAAGTGAACTTTGGCCGATTACAATGAGATGAAAACATGCTGTAAAAAGATAGAAAATATGGACACATCAGCAAGCAAACGATGATATGAGTTTCGAAAATTTAATAAAATCGAGCATATATACGTGTATAAACAGGAATTTCAAATTCATAGAAATCTAAAATGCCAACTCCTCTCTATCGATAAGAATATAATCCTATGATGCGATTTTTAGCTCGAATCGTCAAATAATATACTACGCCATAATCAAACTCAAAACCTAGAATATTTTCTCTAACTCGCCCTTAGGCCAAAAACCAAGGGATCTAGGTTATGCGATGGTCGAGGAAAAGATAAATCTGAGATAACAGGTTATTAGTCCATCGAAGAAGTGGCTCTCACAACACCTCAACTTTCCATGATTTATGAAATCAACAATCTTATTCATGCTTCCAAATCTTGTCTCTCCCCTTTTTTTCATTTGGATTCTAATTGGTTTGTGTAAGGAGCGTTGGGTCAATGACCCCCAGGTCAGACGGCCTTAGGGCATCAGGCCAAGAAGAACACCTCAGACCTACTAGCTCGAACCAATTATAACCCTTATTCTCATGCACTACCCCAAGCCAAACCTTTTGACGCGAGGCCCCGATGGTTTCTATCGTGGGTATCCGGTTACTCAATTTTGCTAGAAGAACGGTGCATGTTTTATTCTTTTTCTCATATATACAAATATATATATATATATATCCTTTTTTTCATTTGGAAGGGATGAATATGTAAAGTGATGCCACTCCTCAGTACTCGTTAATATGTTGTTATCCAAGACTCGATGTGTTATAAACCATTAAACTCAATTATCAATTCTACGACCTATGCATAAAATGGATCTCTAAGAGACCTAGGTCAGTTTTGAGTACTTCTATCATAGAGTGTTGCGGGTCGTTTCCGCCTAATAATGAATTTGTATGTTAGGGAATCAAGGGTACAATGATTAGAGGAGGTTTACCCATCGCGGAGAGGGATTTTGTGATGAAGATGCCTAGGTCGCCGCTTTGGCCGGGCTAGGAGCTCTCGAACGGGCTGGAAGTGCTTCGGGCCTTAGGCGACAACCTTGAGTGACGACCTTGAGTGACGAGCTCCAGTGACGAGCTACGGTGACGACCTCCAGTGACGACCTCTAGTGAAGAGCTCCTATGACGACCTCAGGTAACGAGCTCCAGTGACGAGCTACGGGGGCCGAGCTACGATGACGACCTCCAGTGACGAGCTACGAGGGCCGAGCGACCTTCGGGCCTTGAGCAGGCCATGGGCAGGCCGAGCTATCAATCTTCTGGCGACCTTCAGAAGAGATCTAGGAGACCTGTCTTTAGCTCCCTGTGCTATGAACAGCTCGTCAAGGAAGGTCGAACTGGGGTCCGACCTAATCCCCTCCGATGCTCAAATCAGCATGGGGACTTTGGAAATGGCTCAAAGGGACGAGGCCAATCTATAATGAGATCGGGCCAACGTTCAGCCAGCTAGAGTTTGAGTGGAAGGAATTTACCTGTAGACCTACCACCCCATCTATCCATGGATGGAGGGGGGTATTTATAGTGGAGAATGTCGGTTGGTCACCGTCCAATCAGTTGTCACTTCCGCTTAGCTGGAGCATTAATGCGGGGACGTGATGGGTGCCTGTCAGTTCGTCGTTTAACCTCGAGCATTAATGGCTGTCAGAGATATTTATGGGCCATGCACTGTTATAGATATTTATGGGCCAGGCACTATCAGAGAAAATTAAGGTAGGTCGCTTGCAGGAGACCTGCACTAGGGACATTTAAGGTATGTCGCCTGCGGTAGACATGAACCAGGAGACATTTAAGGTAGGTCGCCTGCGGGAGACCTGCGTAAGGAGACATTTAAGGTAGGTTGCCTTCGGGAGACCTGCGCCAGGAGACATTTAAGATAGGTCTCTTGTGGGAGACCTGTGTTGAGTATTGATTCTCCGGATTTGGTTTTGGATGATGAACAAACATAAATATAGTGAACTAACTCTTTATGAACTTAGTTTTGGAGATCGTCGCCAAACTTCTATGAACATCAAAAGCGACGTCTCGAGACTTCTCAAAGTGCGTGATCGTATGCTTGAAGCTTCGTTGAAGCTCAAGGACCATTATTGAAGTCAAGAGATTCAGATCGAAGCGATTGAAGACGGTTCGTCAAGTTTTATTCATAGTCTTCTAGCTTCGTTTCGTAGATTGTTAAGCCTTGAGTAGGTCTTACGTTTTAATCTTCTTAACGCTCCTATCTTAGAGCTAGGATCTTATTAGAAGCCCATAGAATCTTTTCCGAAGCTTAACGCTTCTCATCTTTGCTTCTTGTGCATGTTAGTTGGTTCAAGAAGAAGAACTAACCGACTAGATGGTAATCTAGTCGATCGGCAATGCTTCTTGAACCGACTAGAATGCCTTGTTCATTTTCAGCTCAGTTACTGTTTACAGTTAGTCGGTCAAAGAAGGTTCACCGACCGACTAGTTGTGAAACTAGTCGGTTAAGAATCCTTCTTAGACCGACTAGTTGAGCTTCCATTTTTGAGCCTAACTTACTGTTTACAGTTAGTCGGTCAAAGCACAACGACCGGCCGACTTGTTGAGAAATTAGTCGGTTGGAAGTTGTTCTTAAACCGACTAGCTGTATTTGAATTCAGCCTATTCTTTTTCAGATGTTAGTCGGTCAAAGAACACTCACCGACCGATTAGTTGTGAAACTAGTCGGTTAGCAAGTCTTCTTAGACCGACTAGTTCTATATTCCCTGAACTTCTTCTTTTGGCTGTTCTTCAGTTAGTCGGTTCATATTGAATCACCGACCGACTATTTGATGAACTAGTCGGTCAGTGATCCTTCTTTGACCGACTAGTCTGCTTCAGAATAGTGTCGTTGGAGCATTAAATGCCACGATTTTTGCTCTCTCTTTCCTCTATCCTATATATACTTGGAGTGCTGCTTTCATAACATTCAAGGCTGATATTAATTGAAGTTTAGAGAATCAAAGAGAAGCATTCATTCTCATTTCCAAGCTCATTCATTTCTCACTTGAATCTCTCCCTCACTCTTATTTCAAAAGAGAGATTCATTGATTGTGAGCCTTCCAAGCCAAGAGCTTGATTCTAGGTCACCAACTCCTTCATAGGCTTCCATTGCTGGTCATCTACTTGGAGCTAGGGTTTGGTGCCTTCTTTCTTCCCCAAAATCCTTCTTACCCTAAATCGTAAGTTTTACTCAAGGCATAGGGTTTTGTGGTAAGCATTTCATATTTCATTATATTTGATATTGCAAGTGTCTTTCTCTCGGTTGTGAGAGATTGGTTATGATCCCGGTTTGTGGGAGTCACATTTTCTTTTTTGTATGATTTGATCTTGTAGAGGTTTCTACAAGTATTTCATAGTGTAAATTTGAGTTAGAGGTTTCTAACTCAAGTATCTGGAGGGGATCCGGGTGTTTGGGACGTAGGATCACCGGGAACAAGTCGGGGAGACTTGGGTGGATCCGAACCCGTTAATTCGTTTGTTTGCGATTGCATTTCTTTGTTGTCAATATTTACATTTCCGCATTGTTGGTTGAGTTTGCAAGATAATTAGGAATTATCTTCTTAATTATTTTAAAGTACTATTCACCCCCCGTCTAGTACTTGTGCAGTAGCTTCGTAGAGCATTACATTTGGTATCAGAGCCAAGTACCTAGCTATGTCTTCCAACGACAACAAGAACGTTCGTCCACCTTCAGACTATAACACCTTCAAGAACCGTGAAGGAGCTTCTTCGGTGATGGAAGGACACTCCTCGACTAGGCCTCCCTTCTTCAACGGTACCAACTACGGGTACTGGAAATGCTGGATGGAAACTTTCCTCCAGAGCGTTTCACTGTGGAGAGCCACGTTGACGGAGTACGTCGAGCCCGAAGAAGAAGATTGCGCTAAGTGGACTACCGCGGAGGTCACCGCAGAGGTAAGCAATGCCAAGCCAATGAATGCCTTGCAATGCGCTTTGGAGCCTGAAGACTTCAACAAGATATGCACATGTAAGAGTGCATATCAAATCTGGAACTCTCTCCTCATCTTGCATGAAGGAATGAGTAGGGTAAGAGACTCCAAACTCGTTGTTGTAAATAAAGATTTCGAATTATTTCATACGCAACAGGGTGAGAAGATGAAGGAGTATTATGCTCACTTCGTCGACATCACCAACGAGTTGGAGGCTCTTGGTAAAACCTACATCCAAAAGGAGAAAGTCTCAAAGATCATTGACGGACTTCCTTCTTGTTGGGAAAAGCATACCTTCACCATCGAGGAAGGTAATGATATGAGTAAGTATACTGTTATCCAACTAATGGGTACCTTGATGTCTTATGAGGTACGCAAGGATATCAAACTTAAGTTACAGGACAAGATGAAGTCTTACTTGAAGCAAGACGAGCCAAAGAAAAAGGCGATTGCATTCAAGGCCGCTCCATCTACATCTACATCTATCGATGATGAAGAATCGGAAGAAGAGTTGGACTTGAAATCCATTGCCCTCATGGCAAAGAAGTTCAACCGATTCTTCTGGAAAGGTAACTTCAAGAACAAATCAAAATTTAGTTCTACTAATGCCTCCGATCCTTTGTGTTTTAAATACAATAAGCCAGGACACATGAAAGCGGATTCTCCTTAAAATAAGCAAAAGGAGAAGTGGAAGGCGCCAAAGTTCGACAAGTCAAAGAAGTACAAGAAAGGGTACAAGAAAGGACTTATCCGGACATTCTCTGACTCCGACGAGGACTCCTCGAGTGGAGAGTCGGACGATGAACAAGTGGAGCAAGCACACATGTGCTTCATGGCTAGAGAGGAACATGATCAAGGATCCGCCTCCGATGATAGCGAGGATGAAGGCGATGAGATAACTATGGATGACCTTAGATTATCTAACGAACAAATATGGTCTAAGTATTATAAACTTGTAAATAGATATACTAAGACTAAAGATGAGTTAGTTAGTCTCCAAACCTCGCCTAAACCTATCGTCATCAACAACGACACCGTTGTTGAAGACTTGAGAAATGAGATTGTGAATCTCAAATCTCAACTTGAGCATGTGCACATTGAGGATTCGGAGGAACATAAGATAGCGGATTTAACTTCTCAAAACTCAACTTTGAGTATTAAGAATGAGAATCTCAAATCTTGTGTTTATATGCTCACATCGCAAGTGTCCACTTTGGATGCTTCTATGTGTTCTCTCATCGAGAAATATTAGTGCACATTAGGCCGAATTAATAAATTCAATAAGGGTAAGGATCATTTGGATAAAATCCTAAATGACTTACTTCCGGCCAATCACCACATTGGTTTGGGGTATAAGATGGGAAATTCATCCAAGTCATCTACTACCTTTGTTAGGCCAACTTCCGATGCCTCAACGAGTGGTAGCAAACACTCTATTGGTAGTTCATCTACCAATGGTGCTTCTGTTGGATATGGACGACATAAATACACCCATGAGGGGATGTATGAGGGTATATGGACCTCAGATGTCGCGTGCACGAAGGCGTGCGCGAAGGAAACCTTTTCTCGTGTGAAAAGGACCACTCGATAAGTGGAAAAAGCCACTCGATAAGTGGAAAAAGCCACTTTATAAGTGCAAAATGGCACTTGATAAGTGGATAAAGAAGAAGATAAATGAATGTGCTAATATAGGCTAATAAGCTTATAATTGGTTATTTCCTACAATAACCACCCCTAAAGCCTATAAATAGGACCCAAGGGTAAGGCATTCATTCACACTTTCCATGCCATAAGTTTGCATAAGGCATCCTTATGTTCTTCTTCTCCCTTCCATTAAAATCATCTTCTAGTTATAGATTTAGGCGGTGAAACTTTGCTTCGATCCTCTGTGACGAAGTATCGACCGTTTTGGTGAATCCGAGGGCGAAGTTCCGAGATTACGGTGCCGCGTACGCAAGCATAAGTCTCAACTTCATTTATCGATCCTAACGTTGTTTTGACAGGATCCTACATTGGTATCAAAGCCATACGGGTTCACCCCGGTCAAAACCACCGCCACGTCGAACCGATGAACGAGGCGTTGTCTTTTTCACGAATGGGTATCCTACCATTACAGATATGGTAGGAACGCTTCGTGACGGAGAGAACGCAGCGGTTGTTCATTTCACGTTAGGGTCTCCTATCATTATGGATATGGTAGGAACTCTCCGTGACGGGAAGAACCGACCGTTCATATCGTCAAGCTTGCTCTCTTCATGGATGCTGAGTCTCCATTCATAGGGAATGTGAACTCTCTTCATGTGGAGCGCGTAGTTTACGAACTTTAAAGTGTGTTATTTTTCATTTTTGGCACACGACCATTAGAGAATAACTACTTTCTCGACGAACGTGTGCTTCATCGACGAACGGGTGCTTCATCGAGGAAGATGATGGTAGTTATCTACATCGGAGAAGATGACTTTTGGTGCATGATCACCATGGCCAAATGGGCTATGAAGGCAACACACCCCCCTTCCCATGCGGAGGGGGTTGGCTACGGCCATTAACGACAAAAACCACCGCGACCACCCCATCAAGGGGGAGGAGTGCATGCGGCCACCCCATGAAAGGGGGGAGACCGGCCATGGCCAAAGGGCCATGGCCGGTCAAGGCCAATAAGCCATGGCCAGGCCAGGGCAGGGCCTGGCCGCCCTGGCCGAGGCCAGGGCAAGGGCCCTGGCCCCCGGCCAGGGCCAGGCCTCCCTGGCAGAGGCCAGGGCAGCGCCCTGGCCTAAGGCCAGGGCTTGGTCGCCCTGGCCGAGGCCAGGGCAGGGGCCCTGGCCCCCGGCCAGGGCCAGGCCGCCCTGGCAGAGGCCAGGGCAGCGCCCTAGCCTCCGGCCAGGGCCTGGCCGGCCCCGGCCCTGGCAGAGGCCAGGGCCTGGCCAGCCCTGGCCTCCGGCCAAGGCCTGGCCAGCCCCGGCCCTGGCGAAGGCCAGGGCCTGGCCAATGGCCGGCCCTGGCCGCTGCCAGGGCCACGGCCGGCCCTGGCAGTGGCCAGGGCCTGGCCGAGAGCCGGCCTGGCCGGCACTGGCCGGGAATGGTGTCAGATCATTGGTTGGTCAACCAATTTGGAAGTTTTGGTCGACCAATCAGGCAAAAGGCCTTGATCGATCACGAACATGCGGACTAGCACATACGGGGTTGCAAAAGGCCTTGGTCGAACACGAATGTGCCGACTAACCCATACGGGGCTAACGACAGTCGTCTGCGGTAAAATTCTCCTATACGGGGGGAAGCGCCTGGATCCATACAGGAGCCAGCGACGATGGCTTGCAGAAAAATCCCCAAAGGGGGGATCCGGCCTTGGCACGGCTACGGCTCTACCCCGGCAAATGGCCAGGGATTGCCGAATATTTCGCTAGTATCATTAGGGTACTAAGTCGAAATATACAATTTTGAAAAATACGTTTTCTAACGTTTTGAAAAATACGTTTTCAAAAACGCTTTTCCGATGCAAAGTACTATAAGAGTACTTTTATTTGATAAAGTGATGGGGAAATACTGAAAGTTACTCTAGATGGTGATTGGAAACGTAGTGACCTTTCCGATTCTAGGGTAACATCTTCATTATTTTTCGAAAGTAACTTATCAAATTATAAATGTCATTCCAAGTGAGAGTTGAAATTAGAACTATCCAAATGGGATATTCTATTATCACTTCAAATGGGAATTATATTTTAAGAAATTTTTAATGCAATGATTTTGATCAAACCTTCGGTTTTGTGTCTTTTGCAACATTTTAAAAGTAAAATGTCTTCTGCTTCAAAGAATATCGTCGCTGAGTTAAACAGAGGTGAAAAACTCAACGGCGATAATTACAAACTTTGGTCCATCAAGATACAATACGTTTTAGAGGAGAAAGAAGTGCTCGAAACTCTAAAGAACGTAATGATTGAACCCGAGTTGGGCACAACGGCCCAACACAGAAGAGACAAGGAAGCTTTTGATGCTTGGTCTCGGAAGAACAAGATAGCACGCATTACGTTATTAAGCAGTATGGCTGATGACATAATGCGCATCTTCCGAGAACATGACCTAGCCATGGACATATGGTCCAAGCTAGAAGAGAAGTTCGATGGCACATCGGTGTCCAAACTTCGCGCCTTAACTATAAGGTTCGATTCATATAAGAAACGTCCAGATCATTCCATGGGGAAACATCTGCGACATATGGCGAATCTTATCTCGGAGTTAAAGGGCGCAGGTCATGTGCTCATCGATGAGCAACAAATCCAAGCAGTCATACGTTCCCTACCAAATGGGTGGGACCAAATGAAGATGCATCTCACTCACAATGAGAGCATCAAGACTTTCAGCGATGTTTCTAAGCACCTCGAATTAGAGGAAGAGCGGCTTGCGGTTGCCAAGCCAAGTGCAGAAGTGCACATGGTTGCTAGTTCCTCACACGGGGGAAAGAAACAGAAAGATCGTTCAAAGTTCACTAATGAACGTAATAAGCAACCTGAGTCTACCAAGAAACCCAAACATAAGGGTGTGCACAAGAAATGGCACAAGAAGAAAGACTTGAAGAGGATCAAGTGCTTCAAGTGCAACAAGCTCGGTCACTATGCTCGTTCGTATACGAGTGGAGGCGACGAGGTAATTTGTAAATATACTAGTTACATATGTGTTTCTAGTTCAATATTTCTTGTGGAATCTAATCCATTTTGGATAATTGATTCAGGTGCCACCGACCACATAGCAAGGGACAGACGGTCCTTCGTGGAGTATCACCGGATACCCCAAGGAATGAAGTGGATCTATGTAGGAAACAACACACGTGTTGAAGTGAAAGGCGTTGGGACTTGCAAGCTAGTCTTGGACAACGGCCGCACTCTCCTAGTTCATGATGTCCTCTTCGCTCCAGATATTCGAAGGAATATAATTTCTGTGGTCGTGTTAATGGGTCTTGGTTATAACTGGTTTTTTCATGATTGTAATGTGGACTTAAGTTGTAATAATACTCTTATTGGTACTGGGTTTGTATTTAAAGGATTTATTGTAATGAGTACAATGTATGACTCCTCATGTAATGAAAATTTCCTTATTGCAAATTCTAAGACTTATGAGTCTGATATGATTTGTTGGCACGCAAGGCTTGGTCATATTGGACCAACGCGTATGGATAGACTTGCCAAACATGGCCTTCTATCCAATGTTTCAAAGGTTGAAATGTCGACCTGCGAACATTGCCTAGTGGGGAAATCTTGTCGCAAACCGTTTGGAACCGACACAAGGGCCGAGGTTCCATTACAGCTTATCCATTCGGACATATGTGGTCCGATGAATGTCAAGACAAGACGCGGGAAGTCCTATTTCATCACTTTTATTGATGATTTCACCCGATTCGGACATATCTATTTGATATCCAACAAAAGTGAAGCATTGGCTTGCTTTAAAAACTATATGAGTTTAGTGGAGAATCAATTAGATCGCAAGATTAAGGTCTTGCGAACCGATAGGGGCGGTGAATATCAATCAACAAGTTTTAAGGAACTTTATGATGAAAAAGGCATAGTACGTCAGTTAACTATGCCTTATACTCCTCAACAAAACGGAGTTGCAGAAAGGAGAAATAGGACTTTAATGGAAATGGGCCGTTCAATGATGGCGCAAGCTAACTTGCCAATCACCTTTTGGGGTGATGCATTATTGACGGCCGCTTTCATTTTAAACCGCGTACCCTCGAAATTAGTTAGCTCCACTCCTTATGAGTTGTGGAACCAAAGGTCTCCTGACTTAAACATTTTGAAACCTTGGGGTTGTGCATCCTACGCACATATTTCCTCCCATAAGTATGGCAAACTTGGGCCAAGGGGAAGGAAATGTATCTTTATACGATACGCAGAAAACTCCAAAGGTTATGTTTTTGTTAGTCAGGAAGACAATGGTGGGCTAATTGAGTTTGAGTCGAGGGATGTCACTTTCTTGGAAAACGAGTTTCCAAGACAGGGCGAGATAAGTCATGACTTATCTCTATTTGATATTTATGATCAAGAAGGATTACCTCATTCGAGTGGGAGAATTCTTGGTGAAAACGAAAATACGTTTCAACCTTCACCAATGGATTATACGAATGACGATTATCCTATTCCATACGGGAATAATGATCCAAGTGGGAGCAATTCTAACAACATTCCAAGTGGGAGTGATATTAGAATTGATCTAAATTCGAGTCAACAAGGACTTGAAGAATATCAAATACGACGTAGTAGTCGTACAAGGTTGGCTCCTCTAAGATTTGAGGATGAATTTCTGCAAACCTTTATGACTTTACTACAAGAAGATGACGAGCCTGCTACTTTCAAACAGGCCGTATCTTGCCCTACTAAAGACAAATGGATGGAAGCGATGCAAGAGGAGTTAGAATCCATGAAAGTTAACCAAGTCTGGGACTTAGTTGACTTACCCAGAGGATGTAGAGCTATTGGGAACAAATGGGTTCTCAAGATCAAGCATAAGTCTGATGGCTCTATTGACAGATATAAAGCTCGCCTTGTCGCGAAAGGGTTTACGCAACAGGAAGGGATAGACTACGAAGGGACCTTCTCACCTGTTGTTCGTTTTACCTCGATTCGCCTGATTCTGGCAATAGTAGCTTGCTTAGACCTCGAATTACATCAAATGGATGTAAAGACTGCCTTTCTCAATGGAGAATCGGACGAGGAGATCTATATGGAACAACCAACAGGGTTTGTAAAAGAAGGAAATGAACATAAGGTTTGTAAACTTCTTAAATCCATATATGGTCTTAAACAATCCTCGAGGCAATGGTATATACGATTTCAAGAAGTTGTCTTATCAAATGGTTTTACCATGCTTGATGAAGATAACTGCGTATATATCAAGAGGATTAAAAGCAAGTATGTTATCATGTCTCTATATGTAGATGACATTTTAATATCCGGAAATGACAAGGGCTTTGTGATGGATATCAAGGCTTGGCTTTCATCAGTTTTTGAGATGAAAGACATGGGAGAAGCCGCATATATCCTTGGAGTTAAGATTTCAAGGAATCGTTCGAAGAAACTTCTTTCTCTTTCACAGGAGACTTATATAAAGAAGGTTCTAGAACGATTTAATATGCAGGACTGCAAGTCCATTGATACTCCTATAAGCAAAAGCGATAATTTATGTCTGAAATCATGTCCTAATAACCAAAAGGAGAAAGAGATTATGGAAAAAGTTCCATATTCCAGTGCAGTTGATAATCTTATGTACGCTATGATGTGTATAAGACCGGACATCTGTTTTGTCGTTGGAATGGTAAGTCGTTACCAATCCAACCCAGGACAAGTACACTGGAAAGCGGTTAAGAGGATAATGCGGTATCTCAAAGGAACTGCAGACTTTGCTTTATGCTATCAAGGAGATGCCTTGAGGCTCGTGTAACGACCCGCTTTCGGGGGCCCGTTACTTATTTGATAATTGCGCAGGTTCTGCAGTTAACCAGTGAAGTCAAAATAGCCACGATGCAGAGATGTACAAAGATACCCAAATAGTGTCCAATTATTACAATCTGAACCGTACAAATATCCCAACAGATATACATGACAGAAGAAAGTACACAACTGAAATAGCTCTGGAAGCTGCGGTCTCATGGTCGAAGTCTGGCGCTATTAGCTCAAGAGCATCTGCCTCCATATGTACGTCGTCTGCGGTGCCACGGAAATGGAACCGTAGGTAAGTCACAACAATTCTAAATGAAGAAAGAGAGGTACTGTACAAGTATGACAAAGCAGACCAAAGTGAAAGTAAAGTAAAGTACGGTGCAGTGTCTGTACAAGTGTAGAAAGTAACGTGCATGGAATGCGTAAAGTAAAGGTGACTGTACTGGCAAGTAAAGTGAGGCAAGCATGGTAACTGTACTGGTAAGGAAAGTAAAGTGCAAGTACTGTAAAGAAAGTAACTGTGCAAGTTACACTACGTGACTCAAGTCGGAGAGTACAATATGTGACCGTTCAGTTCGTCTCTTGCCTGGGTGCTACCCAGAAGGCCGGTACCCAGGCAGCAGTATGGTTTGCCAAAACTCAGGCAGCAGGACAGGATTGCCGAAACTCAGGCAGCTTGACAGGTAGACCAAACTCTAGTCACTCCCGTACTCTCGCAAACTATGAGTTACCCCAATACCCCAGTGACGTGTCAATTACAAGTTCTAGACAGGATTGTTCCACAGGATGTTCCACACATGATATTCCACACGATGTTCCGCATGTTAGTCACACCAGGTTAACTGGTTGACTTCCTCATTGAAAACCAGCAAGTAGGATAAAGACAAGTCCAACACCAAAAGCTGTTACTTCCGTGCTTTGAGCACGTGGTAGTGTGGCTAGCACACAATTTACCCAAGTTGAAAGTTGGCAAAGTAATCTTTGGTAGATTACTTTCATTTAGTTCTCTAGTTTGGTTTAACTTGAATAGCTGTTCTGAGGCTATAAGTGAAGTGTCACAAGTTCATGCAAGCACAGTAGACTATTTTTCTAAACTTAGAATCTGTCGTGACTTACTATATTTCGAGCTCGTCGTGGCAAGACGAGGTTGGAGCTAGAAGAGCTGGTGAACGAGGATCGGTACCTGCAAACACAAGAAATAATTGGTTAAAGCACGCTACGTTTCTATTTGAATAATCGGATCGTTTTGATTTTTAAAACCGGTTAAAACGTTGTCGAAAAGCGTTCTAAATTTTTATATAGACTATATATGGTGAAAATAGTTTTACTGCAAGAGGGAATATTTTTCTGAGGCTTATAGTAATTTTTAGAATTTTTAAAAGCTCAAAAACAATTTAAAATCTATTTTTCAATTAGTGACGTATTTATTCAGGAATTTATTCTGGATGCAATCTACATCGGAAAGTTGCAATTGAGGTGTCAAAATGACCGTCTCAAAGAGTACTATAACATATGTTTTTATCACTTAGTAGTGCACGTAAAAATATCAAGATACGGATTTTTGAACGAATTATACGTATTTATCTTATAGGCTTAAAAATTAATTCTGGAAAAACTAAGCGTCGGATTGAGACGAAACTAGCGCCATTGGGTCCAGAATGTCATTTCTGATTTTCTGGAGCTAGCCGCACAATTTTCTGGGTCTTATATAATTACTTATGGATTTAAAACAATAAAACCTATTTAATAATTAATTAAAAATACGAAAAATACGAAATTATTTCAAAATTTACGATATTGCCATTGGGTTAATACCCCGTGTTTTCGTTTCGTTCTTACGTGCATGCAGGCGGGGGAGATGTCGCGGCGGTGGCCGGAGGGGCTGGCGTGGCGGACGACGGCGAGCGGTCGCTGTGAACGGCGGGGCGGCGCGATCAAACGGCGGCGGCGGCAGCCGGAGGGGAGCATGGCGGGGCGGGGTGTTGTCGGAGCTCGGGGAGCACGTCGGTGATGGTCTGCGGACGGCGGTGAGGGAGCTGCTCTCGGCGGCGGCTCCGGGTGACTGGGCAGCGGCGGAGGGGAGGAAGGCGAGCAGCTGGTGTTCGCCGTCGAGGGGTGTAGCGTGGCGGAGGGGCTCGTGCTGCGAACGGAGGAGGAGGAGGCCAAGCTGCGGCGGCGCTGGGTGTCGACGACTGATGGCGGAGGTGAGGAGGGCAGTGGCCTCGCGTGTGCTCCGACGAGGGTGACGTCCGGCGTGCTCAGCGGCGAGCTTCCCCCCTGGGTCGAAGGTGAAGCACGGGGAAAGAGAGAGAATGAGAGCGGGCGAGAGAGTATAGGAGGGAGAGAGAGATCAGCGGGGCCTGGGTTGAAGAAGCTGGTGAGGGGGTTTGTTTATATAGGGTAAAAAAAATGGGTAGTTGGGTTTACGGTTAGCTGAGGGTGTGGGTGGGGTAGATGAAGGGGGGTTAGATGGGGTAATTAGGTTAGGTTAATGTTAATTAGGGGGGTAATACTCTATTAACAAAAGTCATTAGTGATAATACAAAAAGCGAAAATTACGAAAATGCCCCTACTAGTAAACGTGTCCGAAAAATTACGAAAACATACCCACGAGATCGTATCGTCGCAAGGATCGCGAATACGAAGACCGTTTCAGGGTTTGGGCTACGGAAATACTAGATTTTGGCCAAAACGTTTAGAAAGCGGGTTTGCGGGTTCTCTACTGAAATGATATCAGAAAATTACGAAATTAATGTGGGGAGCCCTAAATGATCATAGGATGCTACTGCAGGAGTTTGAAAACGTTTTGAAGACGTTTGAATAGAAAATAAATTTGTTGACCCAAAACTGCAATATCTGAAAATGAATTTTTATCAGATCTTTTAGAGGTATTCGATGAAATCCGATCTTACTAAAATACTCCATAACTAGTCTGGTACTCCAAAATATTTTTATAGGAAATTTTTGAAATCAGTTTAAGACTCCTAACAAACCATTATAAAATACAATTAAAATTGAATTTTCTTTAAATACTTAATTTGAAAGTATTGGAAAAATACAGGCCGTTACATTCTACCCTCCTTAAAAATAATTCCGTCCTCGGAATTTAAAATATTTTTGAAACAAATAATTGATATTATAAAGAAGCTCAAGCAAATAAATGATAGAAAAGATAGTAATCTAGTAAAGCAGGTTGTAAATAACATGAAATGTGATAAGAAAATATGGGATGTCACCAATTTTTTTTTATTATCACCATAGCTACTTCAGATTCATCAAGTAGGCTAAACATAAAATAATGGTATTACTCGGAAATGATAATGAGGATGATGATGACATCCGAACGAACTTGGGACATAAGGTGATAAGCCAGTAGCAAGCTATTAAAACCACATAAAATGGAAGAACACAAGGTTTATTCGTGCTACTGGGTCTTAATCAAAGATGTCGCTCATAATATAGCACGTATCGACTAATCCACGGGTACCAACACCATCAATTTCCATAATGCCCAACCACATGCTAACGTCCAAATCACCGCCCAAAGGTAAGTACAAGGCCAACACTCTAAGTCAGTACTCACTGCCAGCATTTCTTCCGTCAATCTCCATATTATCACACAATAAGGCAGGATCCATGCTCTCATCCAGAGCCAAGCACAAGGCCTACATCCAACTTCAACACCCAAGGCCAATATCATACTGGTAACCATTGCCATCATTCCTTCCGTAGACCAATACCTGACATTCGCAACACCCAACATCACCCAACAAGTAAATAACCAAAAACACACTTTTCCGCAAACCAAAAGGAGTAGACGCAAGAGGAAGCCTAGACGGGATCTCATCCTAGGTGAGACCCAAGGCAGAGAGCTCAAGAGAAGCCCAAGGATCACGGCTTCCCAAGATCTCAGCCACGCAGCGGTAGCGATGGTGGCGGCGAGGGTCGCTGCTAAGCCCAATAGACCCCAAGGTCGTCGGCGGGCCATCGGCGGCTGCGGGTCTACGGCGGCGAGCGCTGCGACTGGCTGTCGATCCATGGCAGGGAGCTAGGGCCTACGGGATGGAGCGAAGTGGAAGCTGGCGGATCTTCGGGTGAGGCTGGCGGATCGGCGATCGGAGTGGCGATGCGGGGTCCGATCGAGCTCGCTTGGGGGAGAGGCCGGGAGGAGGAGGGGGGTGATGTCTGAGGGAAGCCACGGGGTGGCTTGCGGAGGAAGGAGCGGGGTTAAAAACGAAAAAAAGGGGGCGAGGGGCACCGAAGTCGGGGTTTAGGTAGGGTAGGGTTCGGCGGGCACGGGTCTCGAGGGGGGAAACGGACAAAAGAATTAAAGAGGGGGGAGGAAGGTGCTCGGTGGGAAAGGAAGTCAAACCCTTGGAGAGAAAAAGACGGGTACAAGATAGAAGTAGGGGCTAGAAGAGAAACACTAGCTCAAAAGATGCAAACAGCCTACACTTACACGTCAGGTTTGGCTCGTCTCAAATCACCAGCACTATCCTCCAATACTTCTGAGCGTCCTTCGATTCGCTTCCTTTGTCGAACTCGGACTCCTGGTGATTGATAACCGAATGCTACCCTCCTTAGAATAAACATAGCTAAAGTTCAGACGAACTAAAAGCGATTAGGAAGAATTGTAGAATGATCGGAAGGCCATCACTAGCTAAAGAAAGGGTGCTAGTGATGAAGATCGATGCCGTTACATAATCATGATTCACGTCCTTGCGGTCCAGCGGACACGGCCAGGGAAGTGACTAAGCCAGGATCACTTATGCCCAGTCTAGCCAGGTTGATCCAACAGACTTTAGCCAAGCACATTGACCGGTATCATGGTCCATTGAAGGAAGATCATCATTCTTATGAGTGCCATCATCAACTGAAGGAAGGTGATGAAGTGGGTAGATAGTTCAACCTATGGAAAAATCACTATAACTGCTAGCAAAAGAGGGTACTAGAGAGGTATAATCAAGAATGGAACACGAATTCCTAGGCAAGGGTTAAGAGTTCAAATGAAGTAAGGAAGACCTAATGAAGATGGTAATAAGGACACTTCACCCGTATATCCAATACAGGTGAACACTCGAGACATCTCGTACTCGAGGTTAATTTGAGTATCTTATATTATACATCCTGATCTTGCTATAATGTTCACGAGGTAGTTAGCGAGGACCTGCGTTGGGCCACCAAACTTGTAACGACCCGCTTTCGGGGGCCCGTTACTTATTTGATAATTGCGCAGGTTCTGCAGTTAACCAGTGAAGTCAAAATAGCCACGATGCAGAGATGTACAAAGATACCCAAATAGTGTCCAATTATTACAATCTGAACCGTACAAATATCCCAACAGATATACATGACAGAAGAAAGTACACAACTGAAATAGCTCTGGAAGCTGCGGTCTCATGGTCGAAGTCTGGCGCTATTAGCTCAAGAGCATCTGCCTCCATATGTACGTCGTCTGCGGTGCCACGGAAATGGAACCGTAGGTAAGTCACAACAATTCTAAATGAAGAAAGAGAGGTACTGTACAAGTATGACAAAGCAGACCAAAGTGAAAGTAAAGTAAAGTACGGTGCAGTGTCTGTACAAGTGTAGAAAGTAACGTGCATGGAATGCGTAAAGTAAAGGTGACTGTACTGGCAAGTAAAGTGAGGCAAGCATGGTAACTGTACTGGTAAGGAAAGTAAAGTGCAAGTACTGTAAAGAAAGTAACTGTGCAAGTTACACTACGTGACTCAAGTCGGAGAGTACAATATGTGACCGTTCAGTTCGTCTCTTGCCTGGGTGCTACCCAGAAGGCCGGTACCCAGGCAGCAGTATGGTTTGCCAAAACTCAGGCAGCAGGACAGGATTGCCGAAACTCAGGCAGCTTGACAGGTAGACCAAACTCTAGTCACTCCCGTACTCTCGCAAACTATGAGTTACCCCAATACCCCAGTGACGTGTCAATTACAAGTTCTAGACAGGATTGTTCCACAGGATGTTCCACACATGATATTCCACACGATGTTCCGCATGTTAGTCACACCAGGTTAACTGGTTGACTTCCTCATTGAAAACCAGCAAGTAGGATAAAGACAAGTCCAACACCAAAAGCTGTTACTTCCGTGCTTTGAGCACGTGGTAGTGTGGCTAGCACACAATTTACCCAAGTTGAAAGTTGGCAAAGTAATCTTTGGTAGATTACTTTCATTTAGTTCTCTAGTTTGGTTTAACTTGAATAGCTGTTCTGAGGCTATAAGTGAAGTGTCACAAGTTCATGCAAGCACAGTAGACTATTTTTCTAAACTTAGAATCTGTCGTGACTTACTATATTTCGAGCTCGTCGTGGCAAGACGAGGTTGGAGCTAGAAGAGCTGGTGAACGAGGATCGGTACCTGCAAACACAAGAAATAATTGGTTAAAGCACGCTACGTTTCTATTTGAATAATCGGATCGTTTTGATTTTTAAAACCGGTTAAAACGTTGTCGAAAAGCGTTCTAAATTTTTATATAGACTATATATGGTGAAAATAGTTTTACTGCAAGAGGGAATATTTTTCTGAGGCTTATAGTAATTTTTAGAATTTTTAAAAGCTCAAAAACAATTTAAAATCTATTTTTCAATTAGTGACGTATTTATTCAGGAATTTATTCTGGATGCAATCTACATCGGAAAGTTGCAATTGAGGTGTCAAAATGACCGTCTCAAAGAGTACTATAACATATGTTTTTATCACTTAGTAGTGCACGTAAAAATATCAAGATACGGATTTTTGAACGAATTATACGTATTTATCTTATAGGCTTAAAAATTAATTCTGGAAAAACTAAGCGTCGGATTGAGACGAAACTAGCGCCATTGGGTCCAGAATGTCATTTCTGATTTTCTGGAGCTAGCCGCACAATTTTCTGGGTCTTATATAATTACTTATGGATTTAAAACAATAAAACCTATTTAATAATTAATTAAAAATACGAAAAATACGAAATTATTTCAAAATTTACGATATTGCCATTGGGTTAATACCCCGTGTTTTCGTTTCGTTCTTACGTGCATGCAGGCGGGGGAGATGTCGCGGCGGTGGCCGGAGGGGCTGGCGTGGCGGACGACGGCGAGCGGTCGCTGTGAACGGCGGGGCGGCGCGATCAAACGGCGGCGGCGGCAGCCGGAGGGGAGCATGGCGGGGCGGGGTGTTGTCGGAGCTCGGGGAGCACGTCGGTGATGGTCTGCGGACGGCGGTGAGGGAGCTGCTCTCGGCGGCGGCTCCGGGTGACTGGGCAGCGGCGGAGGGGAGGAAGGCGAGCAGCTGGTGTTCGCCGTCGAGGGGTGTAGCGTGGCGGAGGGGCTCGTGCTGCGAACGGAGGAGGAGGAGGCCAAGCTGCGGCGGCGCTGGGTGTCGACGACTGATGGCGGAGGTGAGGAGGGCAGTGGCCTCGCGTGTGCTCCGACGAGGGTGACGTCCGGCGTGCTCAGCGGCGAGCTTCCCCCCTGGGTCGAAGGTGAAGCACGGGGAAAGAGAGAGAATGAGAGCGGGCGAGAGAGTATAGGAGGGAGAGAGAGATCAGCGGGGCCTGGGTTGAAGAAGCTGGTGAGGGGGTTTGTTTATATAGGGTAAAAAAATGGGTAGTTGGGTTTACGGTTAGCTGAGGGTGTGGGTGGGGTAGATGAAGGGGGGTTAGATGGGGTAATTAGGTTAGGTTAATGTTAATTAGGGGGGTAATACTCTATTAACAAAAGTCATTAGTGATAATACAAAAAGCGAAAATTACGAAAATGCCCCTACTAGTAAACGTGTCCGAAAAATTACGAAAACATACCCACGAGATCGTATCGTCGCAAGGATCGCGAATACGAAGACCGTTTCAGGGTTTGGGCTACGGAAATACTAGATTTTGGCCAAAACGTTTAGAAAGCGGGTTTGCGGGTTCTCTACTGAAATGATATCAGAAAATTACGAAATTAATGTGGGGAGCCCTAAATGATCATAGGATGCTACTGCAGGAGTTTGAAAACGTTTTGAAGACGTTTGAATAGAAAATAAATTTGTTGACCCAAAACTGCAATATCTGAAAATGAATTTTTATCAGATCTTTTAGAGGTATTCGATGAAATCCGATCTTACTAAAATACTCCATAACTAGTCTGGTACTCCAAAATATTTTTATAGGAAATTTTTGAAATCAGTTTAAGACTCCTAACAAACCATTATAAAATACAATTAAAATTGAATTTTCTTTAAATACTTAATTTGAAAGTATTGGAAAAATACAGGCCGTTACACTCGAAGGCTACACTGATGCTGATTGGGCGAGTGATCTCGATGAGCGACGATCGACCTCATGATATGTTTTTCTACTCGGATCTGGTGCAATATCCTGGAGTAGCAAGAAACAATCCTGCATCGCACTTTCAACCGTGGAAGCCGAGTTTGTAGCATTTAGCATGGCAGTCCAAGAGGCTGTTTGGCTTAGGAAGTTCTTAGACAGGATAATTGATGCAAGTGACTCAAGTGTTGTACTTATACACAGCGACAGTCAACAATCTATAGCCTATGTCAAAGATCCTAAATTCCATTGTAAGACCAAACACATTGATATTCGCTACAAATTTGCAAAAGACTATGGTAAGACCAAGAAGGTGGACATAAGGTACATATCTACGCATGAGATGATAGCGGATCCGCTTACGAAGGCGATCCCCAGAGATGTGTTTTACAAACACTTATCATCCCAAGGATTGCGTAAGAGCTGAGTTGTACCAATATAAATTCCCATGTCTGTAAATGATCAAATTTAATAAAAGAATAAGTTCTTTTTCAAACATTGCATATGAATTTCTTGAGAAATGTTTGTGTACATTTTTGAAATCTCAGCTATACTTTCTAGTATGTCGGACAGATTGAGGTTGGCTCTCTCACATGAGCAACCGCCTTATTCTATCAGACGGATAGAATAGAGATGAGACCTGTTTAAAGTCAAAATCATCAGACGGATGATTTAGAGTCATGACTTAAACAAAATGGTCGCATGAAAGATCTGCATCATATGGATGCTTACAGAAGATCTAAAAGGATTTTGAAATCCTATCTGTCTAAATGCGGGATGTGAGTCCAAAGGATTATTTGAGTAGAAAGAGGGACTCAAAGTCAGACATTGTGGTGTCTGATCATCATCCTTACAACATCATTGAGACATACACTCCCTGGGAAAGGAGCGATGTTGTAATACGTATTCATACTACGTATGCATTATTGACCATTGGGTTAGAATAGTAAATAAGTTTACTATTATATGAGACCCAAAGACCACATGGGTCTTAATTCATTACCCTTATGGACTCTAATTGGTTTCTTTAGATTTGACCGGGTGATTGCTATCTTAGCATGTTACTTATGGACTATGGTTAATTCGGTCCGGCGGGGCATGTTAGAAAAGCAAGTCAAGTCAAGATCGAAAGGATCACAAGAAGAGGAAGATTAATTTCGCATTCACATTTGGACTTTAAAGATTCAAAGCTGGCCAGCCAATTGCAATCCAGATGGGATTCAATTGTTGAATATAAAGTATAAGAAATGTGAAGAAATAATCTAGGGTAAAGCATGCGTTGATCTACTCAACTTTGCACCTCGAGGAGTGTTGTGTATCTCTAACAAGTGCACTACAGTGGACTCTATGCGCATGACGGTCACACGGCCTATTTCTCGGTATGACAAACAGAAGAGTTAAAGGAAAAGATGTTTCCTTACAATCCCCTCAAGTGTGAGTGGGAGATGTTGGATATGGACGACATAAATACACCCATGAGGGGATGTATGAGGGTTTACAGACCTCAGATGTCGCGTGCACGAAGGCGTGCACGAAGGGAACCTTTTCTCGTGTGAAAAGGACCACTCGATAAGTGGAAAAAGCCACTCGATAAGTGGAAAAAGCCACTTTATAAGTGCAAAATGGCACTTGATAAGTGGATAAAGAAGAAGATAAATGAATGTGCTAATATAGGCTAATAAGCTTATAATTGGTTATTTCCTACAATAACCACCCCTAAAGCCTATAAATAGGACCCAAGGGTAAGGCATTCATTCACACTTTCCATGCCATAAGTTTGCATAAGGCATCCTTATGTTCTTCTTCTCCCTTCCATTAAAATCATCTTCTAGTTATAGATTTAGGCGGTGAAACTTTGCTTCGATCCTCTGTGATGAAGTATCGACCGTTGTGGAAAATCCAAGGGCGAAGTTCCGAGATTACGGTGCCGCGTACGCAAGCGTAAGTCTCAACTTCATTTATCGATCCTAACGTTGTTTTGACAGGATCCTACAGCTTCCACCTCGTACACACCCTCATTTGGAAAGAAACACACTTTGGGTGGACCTCCAAAGAAGGGCCATGCTTATATGTACACCAATACCATGCCACGTAAGAACACACATCCTACTCCACATGTTCACACATATGATGATTTTTATGCACCACATCCACGGGCACGTGCACACCAAGTGAGACACCCTCACACACGTGTTCCTCCACATGCATATGTTCATCCACATCATCATATGAACAATTATCATCATGCACCATTTCATCATGTGCCATATGCCTATCCACGACATGCATCACGTAGAAATCAACAACGCATGCATGCTCCCAATAGGAATAGGGCTCCCAAAATCTTCACTATTTGGAGCCCGAAGTACACAAGAATGCATGAAAAACAAGCTTACATGAACTCTTATTTCATGAATGTAGTGCATAATGATGATTATGTGGGGAAGTCTAAGTCCAATTGGACTTGACTTCCAAAAGTCTAATCTTTTAGGACCCAATGACCTTGGGTACCATGGAATGATATGTTTATCTTTAGGTACTCAAGAAAAAGAAACAGATCAACAAATCCAAATTTAGCTCCAAGAATAATTGGATACTCGATAGCGGGTGTTCAAAACACATGACGGGTGATACTCAATTGGTCTTCGGAGTGGTGCCCATTGCAAATGGGAACTGGGTAGTCTTTGGAGGCAACGAGAGCGGAACCATCATAGGTGTTGGTAAAGTAAGTAATCCTTCTAAACCACTAATAAGTGATGTTTACCTTGTTAAAGGATTAAACCACAATCTTATTTCAATAAGCCAACTTTGTGACAAAGGTTACAAAGTTAGCTTTGTGAAAGGAATGTGCCATATTTTAAGAATAGATAATAATGACTTGTTATTTTCCGGCACACGCCATAAGGATATTTATATATTAGATCTCCCAAAATCACATGAACAATGTCTCATTGCCAACACAAGTGAACAACACTTATGGCATCGACGTTTTGGTCATGTGAACTTTGGAACACTTTTTAAGATTTCCAAGTTAAATTCTATTAGAGGCTTTCCTAAGCTTGTCTTTCAAAAGAAAAGCTTTTGCGACTCGTGTCAACGAGGCAAGCTTCCAAAATCGTCTTTTAAACCTAAGAAAAGCATTTCATCTAAGCGGCCTCTAGAGCTTTTACATCTAGATCTTTTTGGGCCAAGTAGAGTTGCTTCATTAGAAAATGCACGATATGGACTTGTCATCGTTGATGACTTTTCTAGATTTACTTAGGTATTTTCCTTAAGTAATAAAATGATGCTTTTGAAAACTTCACAATATTTGTTAAGAAAGTACAAAATCTCATTGGAACCACCATTGTCACTATTCGTAGTGATCATGGAGGGAAATTTGAGAATGAGTCTTTCTCAAATTTTCGTGATGAAGTTGGTATTACTCACACCTTTTCTTTCCCTTGCGCACCCCCTCAAAATGGTGTTGTTCAGAGGAAGAATAGGACGCTAGTGGAATGTGCTCGCACTATGCTTGATGATAGCCAACTAGGCCATCAATTTTGGGCGGAAGCGGTACATATCGCTTGCTATTTATTTAATAGAATACTTTTGAGGCACGGCACCAAATAAACTTGTTATGAATTGTTGTTTGGTAGATTGCCTCAAGTTAAACATTTTCGAGTTTTCGGTGCAAAATGTTTTATTAAAAACACATATGGTAGCTTGGACAAATTTGATCCATGATCCGATGAGGGGATATTTGTTGGATATTCCTCCCGTAGCAAAGCCTACCGGATATACAACAAACGAACCTCAACGATCGAGGAATCACTTCATGTTTCATTTAATGAAGGTTTTGTCCTTACTAGAATTACTAATGATGATGACTCCATGGATGTCTTATATGATTCTATTGGTAATTCTAATTCTATTGATTCTATTGATACTAACCCTACTAATGAATCTTTTGAGAATGTTCCTAGTGATCAGGGAATTCCCAAACGGCTTCATACAGTTCGTGACCATCCCCATGAGCAAGTCATTGGCAACATCCTTGATAGTGTCAAAACGAGATCTCAAGTCAACTACTTTGCTCATTGTGCCTTTGCCTCCTCGATTGAGCCAAAGAATATTAACGAAGCATGCGAAGATAGTGCTTGGATCTTAGCTATGGAGGAGGAACTTATTCAATTCGAGAGGAATGAGGTTTATGAGCTTGTTCCATTGCCTTCGAAGAACCACACCGTTATAGGAACGAAGTGGATTTTCAAGAACAAGACCGACGAGAACTAAATCGTCGTCCGGAACAAAGCTCGGTTAGTAGCTCAAGGCTACTGGCAAGAGGAAGGTATAGATTTCGAAGAATCCTTTGCTCCGGTAGCTAGATTAGAATCTATTAGATTATTGTTATCTTTTGCATGCCATAAAGATTTTAAACTCTTTCAAATGGATGTAAAAAGTGCATTTTTTAACGGAGATGTTGTTGAGGAAGTTTATGTTTCTCAACCTCCGGGGTTTATAAATGAAAAATTTCCAAATCATGTTTTCAAACTTAAGAAAGCACTTTACGGTTTGAGACAAGCTCCTCGAGCTTGGTATGACCGTCTAAAGAACTTTCTTTTGGATTTGGGTTTTAAAATGGGAGAAGTTGATTCTACATTATTTGTTAAGTATTCGAATAATGATATTATCTTAGTTCAAATTTATGTTGATGATATCATTTTCGGTGCTACTAACTTCACTCTTTGCGAAGAGTTTTCTAATGTCATGAAGGATCAATTTTGTTGAATATTGGACTCCCCGGATTTGGTTTTGATGATGAGCAAATATAAATAATTCATGAACTAATAATTTGTGAGCGCAGTATTGGAGATCGTCGCCAAATTCACGAGAACAACAAAGCGACATCTCAACACTTCTCAAAGCTCGTATTCATGCCTAAAGCTTCGTTGAAGCTCTTGCGCCGTTTTGGAAGTCATGAAGAATTAATCGAAGCTCTCGAAGACCGTTCTTTAAGGTTTTATTTATAGTCTTTTAAGCTTTGATCTATAGAATGTTAAGCCTTGAGTATATCTTACGATTCTATCTTCATATCGCTCTTATAGTAGCTCTAGGATCTTAGTACAAGTTCATTCTAACTTCCTCAAAGCATCGCGCTTCGATTCGGACTTGTTTGTGCATGTTAGTTGGTACAAGAAGAAGTACTGACCGACTAGATGATGATCTAGTCGGTCAGCAGAGCTTCTTGGACCGACTAGTTTGTCTTCATCTTTTCTTGTTCAGTACTGTTTACAGTTAGTCGGTCTACGTTGACTCACCGACCGACTAGTTTGTGAACTAGTCGGTCAGTGATGCTTCTTTGACCGACTAGTTGTGATTTACTATACATGCCAAATTTCTCCTAAGCTACTGTTTATCGTTAGTCGGTCTACGAACGTTTGGTGACCGACTAGTTGACAATCTAGTCGGTCAACTTTTGTTCTTGGACCGACTAAGTCAATTTATATTCAGACTATTTGTTTTTGCCTCTTAGTCGGTCTACGTTCACTGACTGACCGACTAGTTGTGAAACTAGTCGGTCAGAAAGTCTTCTTGGACCGACTAGATTTCTAGGTCTGAATTTCTATCTCTTCTCAGTTCTTCACTTAGTCGGTCCATGTTGTTTGACTGACCGACTAGTTGATGAACTAGTCGGTCAGTGGTTGTTCTTTGACCGACTAGTTGCCTCAGATTTCTATCCGTTGTGAATTGACCTAAGTTGTTTTTATGGGACCCTATAAATACGAACCATGGTCATTTCTCTCTAGGTTAGAGCTGCCATTAAGAGATTCATTGAGATAGAAAGAGATAGCCATTCTCACTCATTTCTAAAGCTCTCTTCCTCCAAGAAATCCATTCTCTCACTTTCTAGATCTAGAATCCATCTTGAGAGAAGCTTGTTCTTGGTGAGCCCTTCAAGCTCTAGCTTGAATCAAGTCTCCAAATCACTCCTAGGCACCTATTGCTGGTCATTTCCTTGGTGCTAGGTCTTAGTGACTTCATCTTCCTCAAATCCTTCCTTTCACCTATTGGGTAAGAAAAACTCAAGGTATAGGATTTTGTGGTAAGATTGTTTATTTCATTATAAACTTTTTTTTATTGCTTGTTGATTCTCTCGGTTGTGAGAGAAGGTTGTGATCCCGGGTTGTGGGATTCACTATTGCCATTGCATGTATGATTTGATCTTGTGAAGGTTTTTCACAAGATATCATAGTGGAAATCTTGGGTTAGGGTTTCTAACCTAAGTATCCGGAGGGGATCCGGGTGGTTGGGACGTAGGATCACCGGGAACAAGTCGGGGAGACTTGGGTGGATCCGAACCCATTAACATCTCTTGTTAGCATTGTTAATTTTGTTGTTGTCATTCAATTTAAGCTTCCGCAAATTGTTTTGGTAGTTGTTTGCACTATAATTTGGAATTATACTACTTGTTATTTTTAAAGTACTATTCACCCCCCTCTAGTACTTGTGCAGTAGCTTGTAGGGCATTACATTTGGTATCAGAGCCAGATACTTAGCTATGTATGCCAACGACAACAAGACCGTGCGTCCACCTTCCAACTATGACACCTTCAGGAACCGTGAAGGAGCATCTTCGGTGATGGAAGGACATTCCTCTACGAGGCCTCCATTCTTCAACGGTACCAACTACGGGTACTGGAAATGCCAGATGGAAACCTTCCTCCGGAGTGCATCTCTATGGAGGACCATAATGAAGGAATACATCGAGCCCGAAGAAGAAGACTTTGAGAAATGGACTACCGCGGAGATCGCCGCGGAGGTAAGCAATGCCAAGGCAATGAACGCCTTGAAATGCGCATTGGAGCCCGAGGACTTCAATAAGATATGCACATGTAAGAGTGCATATCAAATTTGGAACTCCCTCCTCATTCTACATGAAGTGACGAGTAGGGTAAGAGACTCTAAACTCGTAGTTGTAAACAAAGATTACGAAATGTTTCATATGCAACAGGGCGAGAAGATGAAAGAATATTACACTCGCTTCGTTGATATAATAAACGAGTTAGAGGCCCTCGGCAAATCCTACACCCAAAAGGAGAAGTGCTCGAAGCTTATCGAAGGACTTCCTTCTTCTTGGGAGAAACGTACCTTCGCCATCGAGGAAGGTAATGACATGAATAAGTATACCGTAGTTCAATTGATGGGTACTTTGATGTCATACGAGGTACGCAAAGATAGCAAGGTGAAGTTACAAGAAAAGATGAAGTCCTATTTGAACCAAGACGTGCCTAAGAAAAAGACAATTGCATTCAAGGAGGCTTCATCCACCTCTACCGATGATGAGGACTCGGAAGAAGAAATGGACATGGAATCCGTTGCACTCATGGCAAATAAGTTCAATCGCTTCTTCCGAAAGGGTAACTTCAAACAAAAATCTAAATTTACTTCTACTAACGCATCTCCACCTTTCTGCTTTAAATGCAATAAGCCAGGACACATCAAAGCGGATTGTCCTCAAAACAAGCAAAAGGAGAAGTGGAAGGCGCCGAAGTTCGACAAGTCGAAGAAGTACAAAAAGGGGTACAAAAAGGGACTTGTCGGAGCAACATTCACCGACTCCGAGGATTCCTCAAGCGGAGAATCGGACGATGAGAAAGTGGAGCAAGCGCACATGTGCTTCATGGCAAGAGAGGAGCATGATCAAGGATCTTCCTCCTCCGATGATAGCGACGACGACGACGATGAGGTAACTATGGATGATCTTAGGGATGCTAACTCTCATTTATGGTCTAAATACACTAAATTAGTAAATATATATACTAAAGTAAAAGATGACCTAGCTAGCATTCAAACCTCGCCTAAGACTATCATCACCAACAACGACACCGTTGTTGAAGAGTTAAGAAATGAGATTGTCAATCTCAAATCTAAACTTGAACATGTTAGCAATAATGATCCGGAAGAACATAGGATAGCGGATTTAACTTCTCAAAACTCGACTTTGAGTATTGAGAACGAGAATCTTAAATCTCTTGTTTATGTGCTCACATCGCAAGTATCCACTTTAGATACTTCGTTTCGTTCTCTCACCGAGAAATATGAGAACACATTAGGCCGAATCAATGAATTCAATAAGGGTAAGGGCCATTTGGATAATATCCTAAGTGTCTTACTCCCGGCCAAACACCATGTTGGTTTGGGGTATACTTTGGGAACGTCATCCAAGTCGGTCACTACTTTTGTTAGGCCAACTTCCGGTGACTCTACGAGTGGTAGCAAACACTCTATTGGTAGTTCATCTACCAATGGTGCTTCCACCTCGTCCACACTCTCTTTTGGAAAGAAACCCACTTTGGGTGGACCTCCAAAGAAGGGGCATGCTTATATGTACACCAATACCATGCCACGTAGGAACACACGTCCTACTCCACCATCTCACACATATGATGATTTTTATGCAACACATTCTCGGGCACGTGCACACCATGTGAGACACCCTCACGCACGTGTTCCCACACATGCATATGTTCACCCACCTCATCATATGAATAATTCTCTTCGTGCACCATTCCATCATGTTCCGTATGCCTATCCACAACATGCATCACGTAGAAATCAACGTCGCATGCATGCACCCAATAGGATGAGGGCTCCCAAGATTTTCACTATTTGGAGCCCAAAGGACACAAGCATGGATGAAAAACAAGTGTATATGAATGCTTATTTTTCAGATGTTGTGCATAGTAGAAATTATGTGGGGAAGTCTAAGTCCAATTGGAATTGGCTTCCAAAGGTCTAACCTTTGAGGACCCAATGACCTTGGGTACCATGATATGAAAGTTTCTATCTTTAGGTACTCAAGGAAAAGAAAAAGAAAAGGAGCAACAAATTTAAATTTAGCTCCAAAGGGAATTGGATACTCGATAGCGGGTGTTCAAAACACATGATGGGTGACGCTCAATTGCTCTCCGGAGTGGTTCCCATTGCAAAAGGAAATCGCGTCGTATTTGGAGGCAACGAGAGCGGAACAATCGTCGGTGTTGGTAAAGTGGGTAACCCATCTAAACCCTTAATTAGTGATGTGTATCTAGTTAATGGTTTGAATCATAATCTTATTTCAATAAGCCAACTTTGTGACAAAGGTTACAAAGTTAGCTTTGCAAAAGGATTGTGTCATATTTCAAATGATAATAATAAATTATTATTTTCTGGCACACGCCATAAAGATATTTATATTTTGGATCTTCCTAAGTCATATGAACAATGTCTCGTTGCCAACACAAGTGAACAACACTTATGGCATCGACGCTTTGGACATGTGAACTTTGGAACACTTTATAAGCTTTCGAAATTAAATTCCATTAAAGGTTTTCTGAAACTCGTTTTTTAAAAGAAAAGTTTTTGTGATTCTTGTCAACGTGGCAAGCTTCCTAAATCTTCATTTAAACCTAAGAAAAGCATTTCTACTAAACGGCCACTAGAGCTATTACATCTAGATTTATTTGGGCCAACTAGAGTTGCTTCCTTAGGAAATGCAAGATATGGACTAGTCATCGTTGATGATTATTCAAGATTTACATGGGTATTTTTCTTATGTAATAAAAATGAAGCTTTTGAAAACTTCACAATATTTGTGAAGAAAGTACAAAATCTCATCGGAACCACCATTGTCACTATTCGTAGTGATCATGGGGGTGAATTTGAGAATGAGTCTTTCTCAAATTTTTGTGATGATCTTGGAATTACTCACACGTTTTCTTTCCCTCGAGCACCTCCTCAAAATGGTGTTGTTGAGAGGAAGAATAGAACGCTTGTGGAGTGTGCTCGCACTATGCTCGAAGATAGTCAACTTGGTTATCAATTTTGGGCGGAAGCGGTACACACCGCTTGTTATGTGTTTAATAGAATACTTTTGAGGCCCGGCACCAAACAAACTTGCTATGAATTATTGTTTGGTAGATTGCCTCAAGTTAAACATTTTCGTGTTTTCGGCGCAAAATGTTTTATTAAAAACACATATGATAATTTGGACAAGTTTGATCCGAGTTCGGATGAGGGGATATTTGTTGGGTATTCCTCACGTAGCAAAGCCTACCGGATATACAACAAAAGATCCTCTACGATCGAGGAATCACTTCATGTCTCTTTTAATGAGAATTTTACTACTTCTAGAATTTCAAATAATGATGATTCTATGGATGTTTTATGTGATTCGTTTGAAAATTCTAAGTCTATTGATTCAATTGATTCTATTGCTACTAACCCGACTAATGAAGTTGTTGAGAATGTGCCTAGTGATCAAGGTATTCCCAAGCGGCTTCATACCGTCCGCGACCATCCCCATGAGCAAGTCATTGGCAATATTCATGATAGTGTCAAGACGAGATCGCAAGTCCACCACTTCGCCAATTGTGCCTTTGCCTCATCGATAGAGCCAAAGAATATAGTTGAAGCGTGCGAAGATAGTGCTTGGATCCTTGCCATGGAGGAGGAACTCATTCAATTCGAGAGGAATGAGGTATGGGAGCTTGTTCCTTTGCCATCGAAGAACCACACCATCATAGGGACAAAGTGGATCTTCAAGAACAAAACCGACGAAAACCAAGTCGTCGTCCGGAACAAAGCTCGGTTAGTTGCTCAAGGCTATCGCCAAGAGGAAGGTATCGATTTCGAAGAATCCTTCGCTCCGGTAGCTAGATTAGAATCAATTAGACTATTATTGTCTTATGCATGCCATAAAAATTTTAAATTATTTCATATGGATGTTAAAAGTGCATTTTTAAACGGAGATGTTGTTGAGGAAGTTTACGTTTCTCAACCTCCGGGCTTCATAAATGAAAAATTTCCAAATCATGTTTTTAAACTAAAGAAAGCTCTTTATGGTTTGAGACAAGCTCCTCGAGCTTGGTATGATCGCCTAAAGAATTTTCTTTTGGATTTGAATTTTAAAATGGGCGAAGCCGATTCTACACTTTTTGTTAAGCATGTGAATAATGATATTTTATTAGTTCAAATTTATGTTGATGAAATCATTTTCGGTGCCACTAACTTCACTCTTTGCGAAGAGTTTTCTAATGTTATGAAGGAACAATTTGAGATGAGCCACATGGGCGAACTCAAATATTTCTTAGGTCTCCAAATTCGCCAATTGAACGATGCAATCTTCATCCACCAAACGAAGTATACGGTGGAGTTGCTTAAGCGATTTGGAATGGAGAGTGCTTCCGGGAAAAAGACTCAAATGAGCACGACTACGCATCTTGACAAGGATACGGGCGGTAAGGATGTAGACATTCGTCTATATCGAGGTATGATAGGTAGTTTACTTTATCTTACCGCAAGTAGGCCCGATATTATGTTTGACGTATGCATATGTGCTCGTTATCAGTCTCAACCTAAGGAGTCTCACTTAGTAGCGGTAAAACGTATTTTCCGTTATCTAAGTTATACACTTGATTTTGGATTACTTTATCCAAAATCTAGCACGTATGAGTTAGTCTCATATAGTGATGCCGATTATGCGGGATGCAAATCCGACAAGAAAAGTACTAGTGGCACTTGCCATTTTCTAGGAAATTCCCTTGTCTCTTGGTTTTCCAAGAAGCAAAATTCCGTATCACTTTCAACCACCGAGGCGGAATATATTGCCGCCGGTGCCGCTTGTGCCCAGGTTCTTTGGATGAGACACACACTGAAGGATTTTGGTATTCATTGTGATACTAGCCCTATCATGGTGGATAACCAAAGTGCTATCTGTCTTTCAAAGAATCCGGTGCACCATTCCCGATCAAAACACATAGATGTCTGACACCACTTTTTAGATGATCATGTTGCTAAAAAGGACATCATATTAGTGTACGTTGAAACCCAAAAGCAAATCGCCGATATTTTCACGAAACCCCTAAAGGAGGACTCCTTTGTGCGGTTGCGTCGAGAATTGGGGATTATGGGTGAATCCGAGATATAGGATTCATATCTCATTCAATTATATTGTATGCTATTATATTTCGCGATATTTCGTTCATGCTAGATTTATTGAATTTTTGGGGATTTTATGTGATATGTTTGAATTTTTGCTCGATTTCTTATTTGAACGTCATATTTAAGATTTCGATGTTTTATGGGGTAGTTTAGATGACTAATGAGAGGGTTAAGATGTTTCATCCAAGTGGTTTTTGAAGAGAACTCTTTTATCAACTTTTGGACTCTTCTAGTCGGTTTCAGTTCATTAGTCAACCGACTAGATGCTCATCTAGTCGGTCAGCTAGTGAACTCAGACCGACTAGATCAAGCTTTTAACTTTCTCCTGTCATTGACTTCTTTTAGTCGGTCATAGTACTCTTACCGACCGACTAGATTGAAAACTAGTCGATCAGTGAGTATACTGTGACCGACTAACTCTAGCCCTAGAAATTTCTGTTTGCCTCTGTTTCGACTTAGTCGGTTCAAGCTCATTGACCGACCGACTAGATCGTAATCTAGTCGGTCAGTGCTTGAACTGTGACCGACTAAGTGCGTTAGGGCAAACGCGTCTTTCGCTTTCCCGACCGACTTAATCCCAGTTTATCCGACTATTTTCATTTTTAGTCGGTCTTCTTCTCAACTCCAGCCCGAAAACTCCCTCTCCCCGACCGAAACCCCTTCGTATTCCCGTCGACTCCGGCCAATTTTCTGGCCATCTCCGCCGTCCGTCGCCGTCGACCCTCTCTCCTAGGTATAACCCCTCTCCTAGATCTCTTTTTGCATCCCTAGGGTGTGTTCTAGATCTCTTTTTCATCTCTAAGCTCTAGGGTTTCGGATTTTCTCTCTTAGGGCTTGTGTGTTAGGTTCTAGGGTTTGTGCTTAGGGTATTTGAACCTATCCCGACATTTGATTGTACTCGTTGTGCCGAGATCATGGCACGAACGAGAATCCCGATTACATCTTCTAGGGCATCCCATATGACCGTAGAGGGTGCTACCGCTTCGACCCCTCCCAAGCGTAGGGCCAAGACCACTCGACCCCCCTCTTCGTCTTCAACTCCGTTGAAGAGGAAGAGGACGTCCAAGCCTAAACCTGCCGGCCAAACGTCCAAGCCCAAACCTAAACCTAAAAAGTTTCGCGCACCCACTCCTCCCGGTGAGCGTTCAGATAGTGATTCAGAGGATGATTCCGATGACGAATACCCTCCTGAACATCCCGAGAAAGCTCCTACTCCACCCCCTCCTCCACCTCCTCCGTCCCGTAAGGCTAAGGGTAAAGCTCCTATGCCAGTCAGCGGTGTAGATATATCGTTGTGCCGGGACGACCCTCAGTGTCTCGCAGCATACAACCGTATAGAGCACTGCCCACTGCTGTTAGAGCATTATGTTCAGTTTTCTGATTTTCTTGGCCTTGCGGATCTTCTCTCCTATAGTGGCCTATTGGACTATCTTAGATATGACCCCAAGTCAAACCCCAGACCATATCCTCGCCTGGTCAAATTATTCTATGCCAACCGTGTCCGGGGCCAGTACGACGAGTCTCACTCCATCAAGACTTCTGTTTTGGGGACTCCTATAGTCCTCACGGCAGAAATCTTGGGGGAGTTGATAGGTTGCTCATCGTGTGGCCTCCTCCCTTCTGACATCTCTGTCGATGATATCTCTTCCCTCGATCAGCGGACCCTAGGCAAAATCTTCCAGGTTATCCCCCCAGCTTTTATAGGAGTCCCTTGCAAATCTTTCAAATCAAATGCTTGGGTGCTTAACCTTATCTTGAAGTCCTGCCTTCTTCCCAAGTATGGATCTTCATCTCTTCCATCTCAGCCGTTTTTGAAACTGATATACGCTCTGTTCATGGGTAGCGAGATTAATTGGGCTCGCATTATACTCGATAAGATGGATTCTTTCGAATGTATTCGTAAGACCACTAAATCTGCGCATATCCCATATCCATGTCTCCTGACCTTGGTATTTCGTCGATTCGGTGTCCCCTTGCCCCCTGATGATGAGTGTCCCCTTGGTCCTCCTCTGAACGCGACGGCCGTTAAGAAATCTCTTGCGGCACTCCGTCACGTGCAGCGGTCGACACCTTCTGCATCTCAGGCTACTCCCTAAGCTGCTTCAGTTCCTCCTCCCTCAGCTGCTTCAGTCCCTCCTCCCTCCGCCTCTCTTGATGATGTCGTACGGTTGCTTCGTCGGCACGAGTCGCGTTTGGCTCGTACCGAGGAGGTCGTCTGCCGTATGGCTCGTTTGATGGGCATTGAGCTTCCTCCTTCCGTTTCTGAGGATGAGGAGATGGACGATGAGGATATTGATGATCTTGTCACCTCCTTGGCTCGTGGCGATGAGGCCACTGCTGCTGCTGCTGCTACCACATCTGCTCCTGGAGATGGCACCTCTTCCGGTGCTCCAGAGACTTCTGCACCAGTAGTTCAGACTTCTAAGGTTGCTGCTGCTCCTGTTGACGACCCTGCTCCTGTCATGCCTGCTGCTACTCCTGTTGAGACCCCAGCCATTGAGCCTGTCGTCGATGTCTCCACCCCTGCCCCGACGATCCCTTCTGTTCACACGCCTCTCCTCCCTGCAGAGCCTGAGTCCACTCCCTCGACTGGACCTCCGGAGACTGCAGATCCTGCCACTTCCTCGTGATCGTCTATTTCGAGGACTCTCCACTGCTCTTTAGATGATACACCTTTTGAGAGTATTTTGGGTTAGGATGGAGTTTGAGGGTTATTTTGATGTATTTTGATTTTTATGGATGTCGGTGTTGTATTTTGATGTACTTTGGATGATGCTGATGATTAGTTGATGTATGATGTATTTACATTTTTGGTTGATATCCATGGTTGTTTGTATTTTGATGTACTCGATGTGATATCTTTTTGGATGTACTCATGATGTTTTTATATATATATACATCGATGTTCTCCTTATTTTATTCGTCGTGCACTTTTACTATTCGTTCAACGCATATGATATGTGAATTCGTCGCTCGACGCTTGAAAACTTGGTTAAATAGATTATATTTCTATGATTGTATAGAATTGTTTTCCATGCACAAATTTAACCAAGAATATTGAATATTGGAGAGTATGTTCCTTTACTCAATAAATGAAGTAATATTTGGTGTTTTTGATGATTTTCATTTTCGCTTTTTGATAATGGACAATTTGGCACACCTTGATTTGATTTCCACACTTTTCCCTTGGTGCCAATTAGGTCCATCATCATTGTCTACGACTCCCGATGTTGGATTATCCATTTCCTAGTTGTTGTCGTTGTATGCCCCCCATTTTTGGGATAATGCCAAAGGGGGAGAGATAATGATAATAAATAGGGCAAATGAAAATTTAACTCAATTTCCAAGAATCTAGTTTGATATGTTAGATTCAGGGGGAGTTAAGATATATATAAGGATTTTCAAAATCCGATATTTCAAAAATCGATTCTCATTATATATCTTACTCGTCTGATTGATGCAATTTATATATATTCATTTTGGAATTAACGTGTCATCAATGCAGGGGGAGTAAGTATTTTACATTTGAATCATTATTTTTGATTATTATTTATGTTGGTTTGTCATCACCAAAAAGGGGGAGAATGTTGAATATTGGACTCCCCGGATTTGGTTTTGATGATGAGCAAACATAAATAATTCATGAACTAACAATTTGTGAGCGCAGTATTGGAGATCGTCGCCAAATTCACGAGTACAATCAAAGCGACATCTCAACACTTCTCAAAGCTCGTATTCATGCCTAAAGCTTCGTTGAAGCTCTTGCGCCGTTTTGGAAGTCATGAAGAATTAATCGAAGCTCTCGAAGACCGTTCTTTAAGGTTTTATTTATAGTCTTTTAAGCTTCGATCTATAGAATGTTAAGCCTTGAGTATATCTTACGATTCTATCTTCATATCGCTCTTATAGTAGCTCTAGGATCTTAGTACAAGTTCATTCTAACTTCCTCGAAGCATCGCGCTTCGATTCGGACTTGTTTGTGCATGTTAGTTGGTACAAGAAGAAGTACTGACCGACTAGATGATGATCTAGTCGGTCAGCAGAGCTTCTTGGACCGACTAGTTTGTGTTCATCTTTTCTTGTTCAGTACTGTTTACAGTTAGTCGGTCTACGTTGACTCACCGACCGACTAGTTTGTGAACTAGTCGGTCAGTGATGCTTCTTTGACCGACTAGTTGTGATTTACTGTACATGCCAAATTTCTCCTAAGCTACTGTTTATCGTTAGTCGGTCTACGAACGTTTGGTGACCGACTAGTTGACAATCTAGTCGGTCAACTTTTGTTCTTTGACCGACTAAGTCAATTTGTATTCAGACTATTTGTTTTTGCCTCTTAGTCGGTCTACGTTCACTGACTGACCGACTAGTTGTGAAACTAGTCGGTCAGAAAGTCTTCTTGGACCGACTAGATTTCTAGGTCTGAATTTCTATCTCTTCTCAGTTCTTCACTTAGTCGGTCCATGTTGTTTGACTGACCGACTAGTTGATGAACTAGTCGGTCAGTGGTTGTTCTTTGACCGACTAGTTGCCTCAGATTTCTATCCGTTGTGAATTGACCTAAGTTGTTTTTATGGGACCCTATAAATACGAACCATGGTCATTTCTCTCTAGGTTAGAGCTGCCATTAAGAGATTCATTGAGATAGAAAGAGATAGCCATTCTCACTCATTTCTAAAGCTCTCTTCCTCCAAGAAATCCATTCTCTCACTTTCTAGATCTAGAATCCATCTTGAGAGAAGCTTGTTCTTGGTGAGCCCTTCAAGCTCTAGCTTGAATCAAGTCTCCAAATCACTCCTAGGCACCTATTGCTGGTCATTTCCTTGGTGCTAGGTCTTGGTGACTTCATCTTCCTCAAATCCTTCCTTTCACCTATTGGGTAAGAAAAACTCAAGGTATAGGATTTTGTGGTAAGATTGTTTATTTCATTATAAACTTGTTTTTATTGCTTGTTGATTCTCTCGGTTGTGAGAGAAGGTTGTGATCCCGGGTTGTGGGATTCACTATTGCCATTGCATGTATGATTTGCTCTTGTGAAGGTTTTTCACAAGATATCATAGTGGAAATCTTGGGTTAGGGTTTCTAACCTAAGTATCCGGAGGGGATCCGGGTGGTTGGGACGTAGGATCACCGGGAACAAGTCGGGGAGACTTGGGTGGATCCGAACCCATTAACATCTCTTGTTAGCATTGTTAATTTTGTTGTTGTCATTCAATTTAAGCTTCCGCAAATTGTTTTGGTAGTTGTTTGCACTATAATTTGGAATTATACTCCTTGTTATTTTTAAAGTACTATTCACCCCCCCTCTAGTACTTGTGCAGTAGCTTGTAGGGCATTACAAATTTAAGATGAGCCACATGGGTGAGCTCAAATATTTCTTAGGTCTCCAAATTCGCCAAATGAACGATACAATCTTCATCCACCAAACCAAGTACACGGTGGAGTTGCTAAAGCGATTTGGAATGGAGAATGCCTTGGGCAAGAAGACTCCAATGAGCACGACTACACATTTTGATAAAGATACGACCGACAAAGATGTAAACATTCGTCTATATCGAGGTATGATAGGTAGTTTATAATATCTTACTACTAATAGGCCCGATATTATGTTTGCTTTATGTGTATATGCTCGTTATCAGTCTCAACCTAAGGAATCTCACTTAGTAGCGGTAAAACGTATTTTCCGTTTTTTAAGTTACAAACTTGACTTTGTATTACTTTATCCAAAGTCTAGCACACATGAGTTAATCTCATATAGTGACGCAGATTATGCGGGATGCAAATCCGACAGGAAAAGTACTAGTGGCACTTGCCATTTTTTAGGAAATTCTATTGTCTCTTGGTTTTCCAAGAAGCAGAATTCTGTATCACTTTCAACCACCGAGGCAAAATATATTGCCGCTGGTGCTGCGTGTGCTCAGGTTCTTTGGATGAGACACACTCTTAAAGACTTTGGTATAAACTGTGATACTTGCCCTATCATGGTGGACAACTAAAGTGCAATATGTCTCTCCAAGAATCTGGTACACCATTCCCGTTCTAAACACATAGATGTCCGACACCATTTCCTTGATGATCATGTTGCTAAAAAGGACATCATTCTAGTGTACGTTGAAACCCAGAAGCCAATCGCCGATATTTTCATGAAACCACTCAAGGAAGACTCCTTTGTGCGGTTGCGTCGAGAATTGGGGATTATAGGTGAATCCGAGATATAGGATTCATATATTTCAATAATCTTGCATGCTAACAATTTTCGTTATATTTGCTCATGCTAGATGTATTGAAATTTTCTTGATTTTTGGTTGAATTTTTGTAATTTATGCTCGAAATATTCATGAACGTCAAATTTAAGATTTTCGATGTTTAATGGTGTAGTATAATGATATATGAGAGTATTTGGATGTTTCGTCCAAGCGCGCATAGGAGAGAACTCAAAATTTCAAAATTTCAAATTTTTGGACTCTCTTAGTCGGTTCATGTTCATTGGCCGACCGACTAGATTGAGTTCTAGTCGGTCAGTGAATGAACGCAGACCGACTAACTCAAGCCCTAATTTTGGCTTCAGTTACTGTTTGCACTTAGTCGGTTCAAGCTCATTGGCCAACTGACTAGATCGTCATCTAGTTGGTCAGCGCTTGAACTATGACCGACTATTGCGCAGGGGCTGCTTTGTCTTTTCCACTTCCCAGTCGATTTAATCAGCCCCGCACTGACTAGAATCTATTCTAGTCGATGCGAAAAACTCTCCCAGCTCAAAACCCCCTTTGACTCTTCATATCCCTCCGTCGATTGCGTCGATTACCGGCCGTTTTCGACCAAGCTCGGCCGTCGATCTTCCTCCATCTTCGTTCTAGGGTAACTCTCTCACTCCCTCTCAGCTTTTAGCCCTAGTTTCCTATCGATTTTCGTCGATTTAGGGTTTGCTCCTAGGGTTTGTGTTAGGGTTTGATCTTAGGGTTTCGACCTAGATTTCTAGCTTGATTGCGCGTGTCTCGTCCCGATCATGGCAAAGACACGTATCCCTATCGAACCCTCGCGTCCGTCACCCATGACCGTAGAGTCTCTGTCTACGGACCCACCCGCAACCCAAACGCCATTCCAAAACGACCCATCCATCGTCTTCTTCGCCTCCTCTTAAGAATAAGAGGACGGAGACCGCTAAGCCTAGATCTCAACCCAAGCCGAGAAAACAGACCGTGTCCCCAGCTTCATTTCGTGCACCCACTCCTCCCGCTGATTCTGACTCCAACACGGAATATATTTCGGAGACTGAGCATACCGCTAGGGATCCTACTCCTCCTCCCCGATCTAGTACTCGACCATCTAAGGGGAAGGCTCCCATGCCAGTTGGCAGTGTCGATATATCGCTATGTCGCGATGACCCGATGTGTCTCGCAGCATACACCGTATCGAGCATTGTCCTCTGCTATTGGAGCACTTCGTTCAGTTCTCCGATTTCCCACATCTTGTAGATCTTCTTTCTTACAGCGGTCTTCTCGATTATCTTCGCCATGACCCTAAGGCGAACCCACACCCGTACCCACGTCTTGTCAAGCTTTTCTATGCAAACCGTGTTCGGGGTCAGTATGATGAGACCCATTCTATTGAGACGACTGTCTTGGGGACACCGATTGTCCTCACGACAGAAATCTTAGGGGATTTGATTGGTGTCTCCTCGTCTGGCCTCCTTCCTGCCGATATCTCTGTCGATGACATTTCTGACCTTGACCAGGCCATGCTCTCCGAGATATTCCATGTCATCCCTCCCTCCATGATTGGCATCCCATCCAAATCTTTCAAGCCCAACGCTTGGGTCTTGAATCTTATCTTGAAGTCATGCCTCCTTCCGAAGTACGGCTCATCGAGCTTGCCATCCCAGCCATTCCTTAAGCTGATCTACGCTCTCTTCATGGGGAGCGAGATCAATTGGGCTAGGATTATTCTTGATAAGATGGATTCCTTCGAGTGTATTAGGAAATCCACAAAATCTGCTTACATCCCATACCCTTGCCTTTTGACACTCGTCTTCCGTCACTTCAAGGTCCCTCTCCCTCCCGATGACGAGCGTCCTCTTGGTCCTCCTCTGAATGTGACGCCCGTCAAGAAGTCTCTTGCGGCTCTTCGTCACGTTCAGAAGACGACTCCTTCAGCTTCTGCTTCAGCTGCTTCTGCCCCTCCTCCTGCTCCTACTCTCGCTGAGTTTGCACTTTCGTTGAGACGTGTGGAGTCTCGTTGTGCTCGTTCTGAGGCGATGCTACCTCGCATTTGCTCTCACTTGGGCCTCGAGGTTCCTCCTTCAGTTTCTGACGAGGAAGAGATGGATGAGGATGAGCTCCAGGAGCTCGTTGGATCTGCTGCCTGTGCCCCAGAGGGTACGTCTGCTGCTGCTGCTACTTCTGCTGGTGCTCCCGAGAGCACACCTGCTGCCACCATTCCTTCGGTGGATACTTCGTCTGGTGCTCCCGAGGCCACTCCCGTAGCGACTCTCCCGTCTGTGGACACTCCTGTTGACCCAGTGACCACCACTCCTTCTACAGAGCCTGCTACTGCTGCTGACCCTGCCTCCACCTCCTGAGCTTGCTTGGAGGGCTCTCCCTATGCACTTTGGATGATATATCTTGTAGTGAGAGAGTGGGGTAGGATAGTTTGGGTGGTTCTGGACTTTTGATGGATTTTTGATGTTTTGATGATACACTCTTGATGTATGTTCATTTTGATGTATGTGCGATATATGTTGTATGATGTGCCCCGATCTGAGGATTGCTATTATGTATGTTGTCAGATGTATCCATTTTGTTATATATATATATGTATATATATATATGTATATATATTTATGTATATATATATATGTATATATATATATGTATATATATGTATATATATATATGTATATATATATATGTATATATATGTATATATATATATATATACTAGTCATAACCCGTGCCCGCGGGCACGGTTCATTTAACATTTCCCCGACAAATTTTTGTTCCCCGAAAAATTATTTACACAACCAAAATTAAACAGAACAATAAATTAGCGTAAAAATATTTAGTGGCACGGGCACCTTCGGCACGGGCGTCTTCGGCGTGGAACAACAAATTCGGCGTCGAACGACAAATTCGGCGTCGAACAACAAATTTGGCGCCCGGTCCTTCGGCGCATAACAACAAATCTTTGTAAAAAAATTGCGCGGGCGACTTCGGCGCGGAACAACGGAACAACAAATTCGACGTCGAACAACAAATTTGGCGCCCGCGCCTTTGGCGCAGAACAACAAATCTTTGTAACAACAAATTCGACGCCCGCGCCTTTGGCCCAGAACAACGGAACAACCAATTCGGCGTCGAACAACAAATTTGGCGCCCGCGCCTTCGGAGCAGAACAACAAATCTTTGAAAAAAAATTTTAGCGGGCGCCGAAGACAACAAACATCAATGTATTTTTACGCTAATTTATTGTTCCAACAAACATCAACAACAAATTTTTTATTTTGTTTAATTTAATGGATTATGATTCTCCACAATCTTTTCCAATGCACTTTTAATGTCAAAGTTTAGGTTTCCTATGCACTTTCCCCCCAAATTTAATCTCCACAATCTTTCCCAATGAACTTTTCCCCCCAAATTTAATTTCCACACTCTTTTCCAAAGCACTTCTAATTTCAAAGTTTATGTTCCCAATGCATTTTCCCCCAAAAATTTTCCCAAAATCCAATCTCAACCATCGATTTCTCAAGATCAAATCTCAGCCGTCTTTTATCTTGTCCTAGTCAGCCCTAAAATTCAAAAATCTCTGTCAAATGTATAATAGATATATATATATTTACATCGTGTTGATATTTACTTCCGTGTGCACATTTTATATATTTTGTCTGTCTCTGATATTGACTTCGTCGCTCGATGATTACATTTGATTTAATAGAAATTAATTCTATGAAAACATATAATTGTTTTCTATGCACTAAATTCATCAAGAATGTTGATATTGGAGAGTATGTTCCATAACTCAATATGTAAAATTAATTTGAGTTTTGATGATTTCATTTTCGATTTTCAACTATGGTCTTGTTGGCACGCTTTGATTTAATTCGTATTTTCCTTTGGTGTCATTTGGACCATGGTCGTATTTTACGACTCCCGTGCTTTTATATTTTAGCCATTGTTGTTGTCGTTGATCTCCTCCCGTTTTTTTGCTTATGCCAAAGGGGGAGAGAATTAATAATGACGATGTGCTACATGATAATTCAAAGCAATTTACCGTGAATCTAATTTGATGTGTTAGATTCAGGGGGAGTTAAGATATAAAAATGGATTTCAAATCCGATATTTCATTAATTGATTCACATTATATACTTTACTCGTCTGCTTGATGCTTATGATTATTATTTAATTTGGAATTAACGTGTCATCAATGCAAGGGGAGTAAGTAAATTTCATTTGAATCATTATTTTTTATTATAATTTATGTTGGTTTGTCATCACCAAAAAGGGGGAGAATGTTGAGTATTGATTCCCCAGATTTGGTTTTGGATGATGAACAAACATAAATATCGTGATCTAACTCTTTGTGAGCGCAGTTATGGAGATCGTCGCCAAACTTCTATGAACATCAAAAGCGACATCTCGAGACTTCTCAAAGCGCGTGATCGTATGCTTGAAGCTTCGTTGAAGCTCAAGGACCATTATTGAAGTCAAAAGATTCAGATCGAAGCGATTGAAGACGGTTTGTCAAGTTTTATTTATAGTCTTCTAGCTTCGTTTCGTAGATTGTTAAGCCTTGAGTAGGTCTTACGTTTTAATCTTCTTAACGCTCCTATCTTAGAGCTAGGATCTTATTAGAAGCCCATAGAATATTTTCCGAAGCTTAACGCTTCTCATCGCGGCTTCTTGTGCATGTTAGTTGGTTCAAGAAGAAGAACCAACCGACTAGATGGAAATCTAGTCGGTCGGCAATGCTTCTTGAACCGACTAGAATGCCTTGTTCATTTTCAGCTCAGTTACTGTTTACAGTTAGTCGGTCCAAGAAGGTTTACCGACCGACTAGTTGTGAAACTAATCGGTTAAGAATCCTTCTTAGACCGACTAGTTAAGCTTCCATTTTTGAGCCTAACTTACTGTTTACAGTTCGTCGATCAAAGCACAACGACCGACCGACTAGTTGAGAAACTAGTCGGTTGGAAGTTGTTCTTAAACCGACTAGCTGTATTTGAATTCAGCATATTCTTTTTCTGCTGTTAGTCGGTCAAAGAACACTCACCAACCGACTAGTTGTGAAACTAGTCGGTTGGCAAGTCTTCTTAGACCGACTAGTTCTATATTCCCTGAACTTCTTCTTTTGGCTGTTCTTCAGTTAGTCGGTTCATGTTGAATCACTGACCGACTAGTTGATGAACTAGTCGGTCAGTGATCCTTCTTTGACCGACTAGTCTGCTTCAGAATAGAGCCGTTGGAGCATTAAATGCCACGATTTTTGCTCACTCTTTCCTCTATCCTATATATACTTGGAGTGCTGCTTTCATAGCATTCAAGGTTGATATTAATTGAAGTTTAGAGAATCAAAGAGAAGCATTCATTCTCATTTCAAAGCTCATTCATTTCTCACTTGAATCTCTCCCTCACTCTTATTTCAAAAGAGAGATTCATTGATTGTGAGCCTTCCAAGCCAAGAGCTTGATTCTAGGTCACCAACTCCTCCCTAGGCTTCCATTGCTGGTCATCTACTTGGAGCTAGGGTTTGGTGCCTTCTTTCTTCCCCAAAATCCTTCTTGCCCTAAATCGTAAGTTTTACTCAAGGCATAGGGTTTTGTGGTAAGCATTTCATATTTCATTATATTTGATATTGCAAGTGTTTTTCTCTCGGTTGTGAGAGATTGGTTGTGATCCCGGTTTGTGGGAGTCACATTTTCATTTGTGTATGATTTGATCTTGTAGAGGTTTCTACAAGTATTTCATATTGCAAATTTGAGTTAGAGTTTTCTAACTCAAGTATCCGGAGGGGATCCGGGTGTTTGGGACGTAGGATCACCGGGAACAAGTCGAGGAGACTTGGGTGGATCCGAACCCGTTAATTCGTTTGTTTGCAATTGCATTTCTTTGTTGTCAATATTTACATTTCCGCATTGTTGGTTGAGCTTGCAAGATAATTAGGAATTATCTTCTTAATTATTTTAAAGTACTATTCACCCCCCCTCTAGTACTTGTGCAGTATCTTCGTAGGGCATTACAACCTGCACCAAGAGATATTTAAGGGATGTCACCTGCGAGACACATGCGCCAGGAGACATTTAAGATAGGTCACCTGCGGGAGACCTTCATCGATAAGCTAGGCAGCCGAAAGTGTCGTAACATAGAGAATATGAGAATAATCATAACGAGCATATTAAATGAGATCTAAAACTAAAAACGTGCCCTAATCTTATATTCAAACCGATATTGAAGAAATCAAGCGTAAAAGATTAGAAAATAAAATCCTATTTGAAAGCCACGCATATATAGCTCGATTTCTGAAATTTCTTGAAAGATGTATATACATTTGATGCATGGATGATGCAAAATGCATGATACGATGCAAGTAGTTTTGGATTTTGGATTTTGATATTTTTTGTGCATATAAAGGGAAACGTGGTGCATGAAAGTGGAATAAAAAGAAAATAAAAAGAAAGGGGATATGAAATATGATGTATGAAAATAAAAGTAAAAAGAAAGGGGAAATGTGGTATAAACATATGGATAAAAACACGAAGGTGGATGTGAAAAAAGGAAAATAAAAAATAAAAAGTAAAAAGTGAAATGCTTCTCCCCCAAGCTGAATGTGCAGTGTCCTCAATGCAATAAAATCAATGAAGTGTGAGGGCAAAGAAAAGTGTCGGGGGAAGTGAATAGGTGAAGGCTCCCCTAAGCTAGTGTGGTGCTAGGGTGCAGTGGAAGGTGGAGGAGAATGAGAAGCGCCATCCTTAGGTGGCAGGGTGGGTGGGAGGTTGTTGGATCCTATGGATGGCAAACAACACTAGAAGGAGGGTTGAATAGTGTTGTATGAATTAAAATTTTTCGACAATAATTAATACACAACAAATTTCTCTTCCAATGCAGCCTAAGGAACCAAGTAGAGTGATCTATACTTGGTCCTTAATCAACACGATGATCTTAAAAGAATACAAGATGAGAACAATACAAAGATCAAATGAACAATGATAATGAAAGAGAGATCTCACAGCGGAAATAAAAATACAATCTTTGTAATAATGATTTTATTAACTAAGGAGTTACAAATGATTTATATAATAACAATGAATGAGTTAGTATAAATACAGGACAATCACTGATAATCACACAGAGAGACAAGCGATTTATCCTGTTTCCCCACAACCTGGGTACGTCCAGTCCCCGACCATCTCGGATCAAGATGTAATCCAATATTGTCTTAGCAATACAATTGCCTAATTTCACTCGTTAGGATTTCCAACGACCAAATATCACCACCAGGATTTCCGACCACCTAGTTTTGACTAGGATTTACAACACCCTTATCACCAAGGGACTACAAGTAAACAAATCCAAGTGACCACAATAAATTAGTGGAGATTGGTTTACACCCAATAATTCTATGGCCAAGATAAATTTGCAATTTGTGCTTAATGTGGCTAAAATAATTTAAATCGTTCTTAGATCTCACAAAGAATATGAAGGAATTCAATATGATCTAGAATCTTGTTGTTTCAAAAATCCTTTGAGAATATTAAAAATCAAAGAGAAGGATTTTGAAAACAATTTGCAATAGCCAAAAAAATATGATCTTAATAAGAATTATAAAACATTATAAGCAATAAGATTAGAAATTGAAAAACCATTTTTGGCTACGACGAACGTTGTGAGGGATGAGAACTTTTGAGATTTTAAGAGAGTTTTTGCTCAGCTTAAGAATGATTGATTCGTGTTGGAAAATGGCCTCATATGGTCTCTATTTATAGAGTTTAAGAGAGGATTCAAATGAATTCAAAAATGGTTTGACTTCAGACCAAAAATCAAGTGGAGAGTAAATGAGAGAGGCAATCAATGAAGTCAAAACGTACATCAGGTAATCGACTCCCAATGGAGGTAATCGACTCCTAGAGAGTTTTCAGTGAAAACTCTGCTACATCAGGTAGTCGACTCCCTCCTTTGGTAGTCGACTCCAAGAGCAGTTTTTCAGAGAAACTCTGCTGAAAGATGAGTAATCAACTCGTGGGTGTTTGGAGGTTAACTACGAGAATTGAATCAATAGCTACGCTCTCAAAGATATTTAAAACAAGTTTAAAAACTTATTTTTTGAAAATCATTGTGTGTGTGTGTGTGTGTATGTGCAAATCTTTCTTGGCTTTAACATAGTCCTAAGAAAAGAAAAGCAACTCACACACTATACTTAATGAAGACTTGAAGCAATGAAGATCTTGATGTGAATGCATGTGCTTCAGT